>MNCI01007385.1:0-75727 GCA_015680685.1 Gnetum montanum
GATCTTAGTACAACCAAGCTGCATGATAACTCCCACAAATGTCACTAAAGAGAATCCACAAGCCCCCTTGATGTCACACCCTAGCCATTCCCGCTTAGTCCATTCTTCTTCACTCTGGGTATAATCACACAAGGTTACTTTAAGTTTTAATGATTAAAAATATCATTGTACCCAAGGTAGAACCCCTTATTAATAGAATGGGTGGATGGATGTTGTGGGCTCGCTATTCAAATAATTAGTCACCTGAGACTTGATAGCATAAAATAACACCTCAACTAACGGTTCACATGAGTGTTTCATTCTTAGATGAGATTACTCATAAAAGGGTCAAAAGATAAAAAGATAAAAAGGCAAAAGATCAAACAATAAGTTGAAAAGTGAAAAACTGAAAAACAAAAACAAAAATTTCAAAATTAAAGAAAATGAAAAATATTTATTAATCCTGTTTGTTATTAGAATGGGGGGTATCCCCCATAACTAAATAGTTGAGCATGGCTAGGATTAATAAATGAAAAATTGGGATCCTTGCATGTTGGAAATGTTGGGACTCAGTCATACTTACCCCATTGGGGTTCACACACTTGATTATAGTTGGTATAGTGGGACAAGTTATAAGATGTGGTTAATTTATGAGTTGACCCACTATGGTACTTGCGACTGTAAGATGGTATGCCAGGATTAACATGTCTCCCCATGTGGCTATATTCATTGGACCGTATGGTTGTTGGAGTATTGGTTGGTGGCCCAGAGAAAGTAACATGAGGCGTTGGATTTGAGGAGGGAGTTGCATCACAGTGTTGGACTTGTGCTGAGTTGGAAGGTGCAGTGGACTCAGAATTGTGTTGTCCCTTCTTACGGTCATGCTGAAAGAAGGAGGGTCTTTGGTGTTGAGGAGATTCCCCACTATTGTTGTCAGTAGTAGCACAAGTAACATTCGTGGGTTGTTGCTATGGTGCAAAACCTTCTGGTATAGTTGGTGGTGATGTAGAAGGAGGTGAAGGATGAGAATGTTGAAATTGAGGGGAAGTGTAAGGTATCCAAGGTGGTGGTTGTATTGGAGAGGATATGGGTTGATAGTATTGCGGAGAATAATAATCATGTGGTGAGATAGAGTATGTTGATCCAGTTGGAGAAGTAGGATGATGGACTTGATAAGTACTTAGGTTTGGATGATATGAATGGTGTAACCAGTTTGAGGGTGGCCTCCCCCACAACTGGGATTGTTGCCACTATGATTGAACACAGTATTTTTGTATGAAATCTGGATGTAAGACTCTTCCCCAATGCTCCTATAAATGTGACAAGATTGGACATTGGCCCTTGGGGTGATCGTACAAGCAAATGTTGCATTGATACATATAATTGGTAGTTAAGTTCTTATTCTCTTCTACCCTTCTTTTTGATTGTCTAAAGGTATTTTGTCCTGCTTCTTGGTTCATCATAGCTCCATCTCTAATAATGTTGGCATATCCATCGCATTTTTTATGCATCCATTCCATCATCTCATTGATCTTTGCCTTAATTTCATCCAATGATTGTAGCACTAGTAAAGATGGTTCCACCTCCTTGAGGTGAGTTGATTTCTCCTCTTTCAGATTATGGACCTTTGTTGATGTGAGATTTCTGTCCCATTGAGATTCTTCAACATTCTCCCATCTAGCCATTTCTCCTTCTTCTTTTGCTACTCGTTTGATAAGCTCTTGGAGTTGGTGGGTTTGGAGCTTGTATAGTTGACCTCGGGCATACATCCCCAGGGTCTCCCTTGTTTCATTACGAAGCCCATCAATAATGTGGTACATTAGCCTTTCCTCAGAGAACTCATGGCCTGGGTAGTTGTTTAATAATGCATAATATCTTTCTAAGGCCATGTCCAAGGGTTCATGTTGTGCTTGTTTCCACTCTTGGATTTGTCTCCTTAAGGCTAACACTCTTGCATAAGTTTGATATCTTTCATTGAAGAGTTCTACCATTGTTGGCCAACATCGAATTGATTTTGGTCTTAAGGACTTATACCATACTTTTGCGTGGCCAATGAGTGTCATAGGAAAGAGCTTAAGTTTTTGCCATCCATTATCAATGTTGTTCCATGCACAGGCATCATAGAAGGCTTGTAAATGTTGTTGGGGATCTAAATCGTAGCCTCCTAAAAACTTAGGAAAGTTGTTTAGGTCAAGTTTGGGTAGATGGCTTTCCTTACGATGCCTGTGAGATATTCGAACAACCTCTTGTATTTCCATTAGGCTTGTAGTGGCCAGTAGGGGTTCATCATCATTGGGTAGGTTATGCATTCGTGAGTTGGGATGATGTTGTCTTCATTTATGTTTATAGGAAACCCCTACATTAGATTGGGTACTCTAAACTTCATCTTCATCATCATATAATTCATTGGTTCTCCAATGAATTGCCTTACTGGTTGTCGTGTTATCATAATCTTGTGAGAGAGACATGGTTGTAACTTTGCATGTGATTTAGTTGCAATTATTATTATTATTATTATTTTGAAGGATATATCGTTAATACTTTGTTACAGTGATCTTGTATGATGTAACTAATCTAAATAACTAGCACCGTCCCCAGCAACGGTGCCAATGATGAGTGGCGAGGTACCCCTACACTCAACCATACGAATACGAGCATTTCACGCATGATCCGATCGAATTCCGTAAACAGGCTAGTTGTGGTATCTAGATAGTTACTCGCTGATCGCAGTTCACTGTCTTCCCACCTGGACTAGTATTTGCTTTGTCACGTATGGTTTAGTCTAGAGTGAGGCGTATGATGTGTTCCTAAACTAATGCTGCTCCTGAAGGTAATGGGAAATAACTTTAACTAAGCTAAGAGGAAAAGGGAGAGAGGAAGCTAAGCTAAGAGGAGATAGGGGAAGAGAATCTAAACTAGCCTAAGTGCAATGAGCATCCATTCCTTAATCATCTATACACATCTTGGACCTCGTGCATGACTACTACTGGGATTACCAAGCATAGATCCTAGGTACGCTACTGGGTTACCAAGTAGTTACACTTAAATGCTTGTGATTAGGTCGTACTCGTTCCACGTTTAAGGAGTTTAGGGTGAAGAGATATTAACTATGAAAGCAATAAATAACAGTAACAATTAAATAATTAAACTAAGTGAATGCTGCAATGATGAAGTAATCTCGATCTTTATTTCCAGTCATGTGTGTGTCCAAGTACGTCACACTCAAATAAAGGATGCTATACAATTATAATCATCACACTGTGGGCATGCACTAGGAGAGAGAGTTGAGAGGAAAAAATGACAAAAAGATCCTACTCTAGACTAATTTCTAACTTACTCTTCTCGTGTGCCTTCATGTGTATTTATAGGTTCACACAGGAACCACGATATTGCATATCTGCTATCGTTGCTGGATGCGATATCGTGTACCCGATATCACGTATCCAATATCGCATACTTGATATCGCAACCCAATGAATCACGATTCATCATCCCACGACTGACTAATAACTCGTCCTTGAGTTAAAGAAAGTGAGGAACAAGCTCAATTGATTACACAGTGGATAGGTATGAGATTATTGATTGACTAAAAATTTATTCATGCCGTAGTGTGGGATTGAACAAAAACAAAATTGGGACATAGACACAGAATTAGAAAACTTTGTTGGAACTCATGTGGTTCTTGGTGGTGGTGGCTCCTCTATGGGTGCCTCTCCTTTGTCCTGCACTTCAGGCTTCTGAGAGTGATACTGTTGAAGAAGCACCTAACATTTCTTCTCTTCTATCTGAGGATTATGAGCCATCCATGCTAATGTTCCAATGTTTGATGGAGTCAGCACTTCCCATGGACACGGCAGCTGCAGAAACACTTAATTGGCCTTATCATGCCATGCCATAAATAACTGTTGTTCCTCTTCATAGGCTTGGGCCCTGGCCTCTCCACCTTTTGCTTGGCTAGATTGTGTAGTGACAGGAGTTCCCTGATGGATGCTGAATGATTATGCCTCCTGCTCTTCATGTTCTTCATGAGGTCCTTGGCCTCTACCTCCCCCTGGGAGTTCAGTTGCACCTTGAGAAGGTCCTCCTTGTTGTCCTCTTTTAGGGGCCATCTACAATCACACAGATCAAATATTAGTAAGGTTATTAAAAGAAGTTCAATTATTTCATACCTTACTTATTACCTTTCATAAATGTTGAATTCTTTACTTAGTGTGATTTTAGAGTTAGAAATTTTTTCAAGGAAGTTGCCCTAAAAGTTTAATGTCGGACCTGATTTGTTTAGGTGACACATAAAAGGACATGTAATGGTTTTGAGGAACGTTTGATAAAATGATGACAAAGGAAAGAATAGATTTGGCAATGAAGTACTTGGAGGGTATAAAATGATGCAGTGGTGTGCAACAAGTACAAATTACAAAAGTCATGCAAGTGGGTCCTCCCCAAAGTAGGTTTCAACCTATAATGCCCTTGCGTAACCACACCTTAAAATGTCCATAGGTACTAGAAGGGTTAAATGTAATCCACACTAGTTCCACAAAACACACACATGTAGATACCATCGTGATGAGNGTGCTTCATCCAATGATGGACAACTATAAGAGCCTTATGATAGCAAGGTGTACGATCACTTGGCATTTTGCTCAAGGGAGGAGTGATTTGGAATTGCTTTGGCATACTCTTCTTGATCTCTTCTTTTTTTTTCTTTTTTTCTTTTTTTCGTTTTTTTTCCTCTATGTGGCCGCTTTGGCGCACACTTCTTTCATTTTTTTTGAATGCTTAATCCAGAGAAGCTGCCTACCTTCAGGCATGGATGCATGTCTTTCTAGTGGGACCCCCTAGAATAGCATTGAGTTTCCTTGATTGAGTGCCTTTTGATTACTCTTACTCCCATTTTCATTAGATCTACAACGATCTTAGTACAACCAAGCTGCATGATAACTCCCACAAATGTCATCGAAGAGAATCCACAAGCCCCCTTGATGTCACACCCTAGCCATTCCCTCTTGGTTTATCCTTCTTCGCTCTGGGTATAATGAGCACAAAATTACTTGAAGTTTTAGTGATGTCAAAAATATCATCGTACCCAGAGTAGAACCTCTTATTAATAGAATGGTTGGGTGGATGTGATGGGCTCACTGTCCAAATAATTAGTCGCCTAAGACTTGATAGCATAGAACAACACCTTAACCAACAAGTGACATGTGTATTTTATTCGTAGATGAGATTACTCATAAAAAGACAAAAAGATAAAACAATAAATTAAAAGGTGAAAAACTGGAAAACAAAAAAAATTGTAAAATTAAAAAGAAAAACATTTATTAATTCTATTGTTGTTAGAATGGGGGATACACCCCATAACTAAACTTTTGGGCATGACTAGAATTAATAAATGGAAAATGTGGATCCATGCATGTTGGACATATTAGAGTCTGGTCATGTCCAAACCACTGGGTGTCTTTTGATGTGGTGGCTGGAATGTACCCAAATTGGGGTGCATACACTTGATTAAAGTTGACATAGTGGGGCAAGTTATAAGATGTGGTTAATTGATAAGGAGTTGACCCACTATGACACCTGTGACTGTAAGATGGTATGCAAGGATCAATATGTCTCCCTATGTGGCTATATTCATTGGGCTACATGGTTGTTGGAGTGTTAATTGGTGGCCCGGATAGAGTCACAAGAGGTGTTGAGTTCGAGGGAGAAGATGCATCACAATGCTGAACTTGTGCTGAGTTGGTGGATGCGGTGGTTTCAGAACTGTGCTGTCTCTTTCTACGGTCATGCCTAAAGAAAGGACGCTTTTAAGTACTTCCACTGCTGTTGACAGTAGTAGCACAAGTAGCATTCATAAGTTGGTGTTGTGGTGCAAAACCTTCTGGTACAATTGGTGGCGATGTAGAAGGAGGTGAAGGATGAGAATATTGTTGTTGAGGAAAAGCGTAAGGTACATGAGGTGGTGACCTTGTCGGAGAGGGTGTGAGTGGATAGTATTTCGGAGAATGATAACGATGAGGTGAAGTAGAGGATGATGATTTGGTTGGAGAAATAGGGTGTTGAACATAGTAAGCATTTGACATTGGGACATACAAAGGATACGGTCGAGTTGGCGATGGCTTCCCCCACGACTGGGGCTTTTGCCATTGTGGTTGAACCCGATATTTCTATATGAAATCTGGGTGTAACATTCCTCCCCAATGCTTATGTAAATGTGACAAAATTGGGCATTGGCCTTTGGAGCGATCGTACAGATAGACGTTGCATTGATATGAGCAGTTAGCAGTTGAGTTCTTATTCTTATTATCTTCTACCCTTTGTTCTGATTGTTGCATGGTGTCCTGTCCTGTTTCTTGATTTGGCATAGTTGTGCATCTACTATTGTTAACATATTCTCCATATTTTCCATGCACCCACTCCATCATCTTATTAATCTTTGCCTCGATTTCATCTAGCGATTGTTGCATTGGAAAAGGTAGAAACGGTTGCACTTCCTCAAGGTGAGTTGATTTCTCCTCTTTATGGTTATGGACCTTGGCTAATTCGAGATTTTGGTCCCATTGAGAGTTTTCAACATTCTCCCATTTAGCCATTTCTCCTTCTTCTTTTGCTACCAGCTTAATAAGCTCTTGAAGTTGATGGGTTTGTAGCTTATATAGTTGACCTCAGGCATACATCCCTAAGGTCTCCCTTGTTTCATTACAGAGCCCATCCATGATGTGATATATTAGCCTTTCCTCAGAGAATCCATGGCATGGGCAATTGTTTAACAATGAATAGTATCTTTCTAAGGCTATGCCCAAGGGTTCATGTTGCCCCTGTTTCCATTCTTGGATTTGTCTCCTCAAGGTTGACACTCTTGCATAGGTTTGATATCTTTCTTTAAATAGTTCTACCATTTTCGGCCAACATCGAATTGATTTTGGTCTTAAGGACCTATACCATACTTTTGTTTGGCCAACTAGTGTCATAGGAAAGAGCTTAAGTTTTTGCCACCCATTATCAATATTTTTCCATACACAAGCATCGTAGAAGGCTTGTAAATGATGCTGCGGATCTAAATCATAGCCTCCTAAAAACTTGGGAAAGTTATTTAAATCAAGCCTGGGTAGATGGCTTTCCTTGCGATGCCTGCAAGATATTTGAACAACCTCTTGTATATGCATTAGGCTCTTAGTGGCCAACAGGGGTTCATCGTCACTAGGTAGGTTATGAATTTGCAAGTTGGGACGATATTGTCTTCGTTCATGTTGGCATTTTTGACTTTGCTCGTGGGCTCGATTTTTATTTGTACACCAACCCCTTGAAAGATAGTCATCTTTGTCACAATCTGACGTTGAAGGAGTAGAGGAAGAGAAGGAACTGTAAAACTTATTATGACTTTTGTAAGTCTTCTAATCATCCCCAAATAAGTTCTTGTTTGTTATTGAGAAGGTCCTAGACCTTTTGGGCCCCCTCATTCTATGGGATGTCCCATCCTCACTAGAGGTGTCTGGGTTGGATGACAAAGTTCTTGAGTATCGTTGGGGCATCCCTGCACATATGAAACTCCTGCATAAGATTGAGTACTCCAAACTTCATCTTCATTATAAATTCTGTTGGTTCTCCAATGAATTGCCTCATTAGTGGTTGCGGGATCATAGTCTTGTGAGAGAGACATTGTTGTGAATTGTGTGTGACTTAGTTGAAATTAATTTCTTTTCTAAAAGATATCTCGTGAATACTTTGTTACAGCAATCTTGTATGATATAACTAATCTAGATAACTAGCACCGTTCCTGGCAACGGTGTCAATGATGAGTGACGAGGTACCCCTACACTCAACCATACGAATATGAGCGTTCACGCATGATCTAGTCGAACTCTGTGGACGGGCTAGTTGTGATATCTAAATTGTTATTTGTTGATCGTAGTTCACTGTCTTCCCACCTAGACTAGTATATGCTTTGTCATGTATGGTTTAGTCCAGAGTGAGGTGTATGATGTGGTTTCTAATCTAGTGCCACTCCTAGAAGCAATATAAAATAACTTTGTTTTAAGCTAAGAGGAAAAGGGAAAGAGAGCTAAGCTAATGGGACATGGGAGGAGAGAGTCTAAACTAGCGTAAGTGCAATGAGCCTCGATTCCTTAATCATTTATACACATCTTGGACCTCGTGCACGACTACTACTGGGATTACCAAGCAGAGATCCTAGGTACGCTACTGGGTTACCAAGTAGTCACACTTAAATGCTCATGATTAAGTCGTACTCATTCCACATTTAACAACAGGAATAGTAAATGATGNAATTAACCCAAAAGATGATCTTAAGTGCGGCGGGTGCGCACTTATTTATAATTAGAGATAGACTCTGCGTAAACGAGGCCGCATTGATGCATGGACAGATGCGTTGATGAGGCCACGTAAATGTGACCGTGTCAACGGGCCCTCGTCGACGTGGCCTAGTTAACGCAGGTTCGATATCAGGTGTCGGATAACAGGGATTTGATATTGGGACTCATCAAATATCAGGGGTTCGATAATAGGGGTCTGATATCAAGGGTCCGATATCAGCACCTAACAAACCACGATTCATCAATTAACTATCTATTTACAGATTTTTTGGGTTTATACAGGTTCCACAATTGGGAAGCTGAATTTAATTCTTGTGCAGCACTAGGTAAACATAAGCAAAGGTTTTAAGAGCCAAAATTCTAATACCAACAAGGGTTGACAATAGAACATGGTGGGCTTGAAACAATTGGCAAATCACAAATTAAATTCTAGTGAGTGGGTGTACCTATGTTTCAAGGGGTGCTGGAACTTGAAATAACTCTAACATAGTTACCACAATGTATTGTAACAAGTTTAATTCTAATGCATGGGGTCTCCAAAAATAATTACCAACTAAGGACATGGCATGCTATTGACTCACTATATGCATTGGAAATATTTGTGTTAAATGTTAACTATTTATTTACAACATATTTTGGCAGATTTACAACATATTTTGGCAGATTTTTTAATTCTCGTAAACATAAGCAAAGGTTTTAAAAGCACAAAATTTTGAGACCAATAAGGTTTGACATTAGAACATGGTGGACCTCACAAGTCACAAATCACAAAATAAATTCTAGTGGGTGATGTTGAGTTATAAAGTTCTAATTGGACTATATATCTTGAGGTGTACCTATGTTTCAAAGGGTGCTAGAAGTCCAAATAATTTTAACATAAATAGCACCATAACATGTTTAATTCTAGCACATGGAGTCTCCGAAAGTTATTACCTTGCCGGCTAAGGCCTTGTCCGTTGAGTCACTATATGCATTGGAAATGTTTATGGTAAACGTCAACTATCCAGGTACAGATATTTTAGTGTTACATGGCTTTCGTAACTGGAAAGCCGACTTAATTCTTACGTAGACACAAGCGAAAGTTTTAAGAGCCTAGAATTCCAACACCAACAAGGTTTGACACAAGAACGTGGTGGGCCCGACAATGCACAAATCACAAACTAAATTATACGCCCACGATACATTTCGGAATGTTTTAAAAAATGCCAAAGCCCTAGATTACTTGGCCGCTGCGTTTTCGTACCGGGCCAGCTTTACCAGTTGCAGTTGAGTGAGAGTCATCTATATTTACAAGAATGGCACTCCACGTGGTAACATTCTCTCCGTGAAATCGAAAGTGGAAACCAGACCAGACCTGCCTGCGTTGACCAGTCACCTGCCAAGGGCGCGGTATCAGGGTAGCCGCCATCGCGGCGTTCATTAATTAAAACACAAAACGTTGTAATTGTGCGGTAAAACAATTTCCTCGGAACCGCCACGTGTCGGTGGCCGTGCGCAGATACCTTCACAGAGACGGCGCGAGGCCGGAAAATGTGCCAGGTTATCGGGACACGTGGCGGTTCGGGACCGAGGCGGGCGCGACAGCGCGTTCGGGCGTAGGCTCGGAAGGGCGGGTGAGAAAGCGGTGGAAGAAAAATGTGAAGGGAGGGAGGCAGGGGCAGGGGCAGGCGGGCAGGCGCGAGAGAGAGAGAGAGAGAGAGAGAGAGAGAGAGATACGCATGTTCATGTTGTTGTTTGTTGTGAAAGGGGGGCGCGGATTAGGGTTTGCGAGGGAAGGGAGGGGCAAGGAATTTTGGTGACCGAGAAAAATATGGGTAAAGACGACGAGCCGAGCAGCAGCAAGAGGCGGAGACGGACTCAACACGAGTTGGAGGACGACGACGATAACGGAGAAGAAGAAGAAGAGGAAGATGAGGATGAGGATGATGAAGAACAAGGAGAAGAGGAAGCCGTAGATGAAGAGGAAGGAAACCAGGACCGACATGACCATGATGATGTTAATAATAATATTAATAAGATTAATAATACGGATACGGATGCTCATGCGGAAGCGGCGCCTGTTGTTGCTGCTGCTGCTGCTGGAAATTGCGATGCGGAGGCCGCGGTCGGGGGCGTTTCTTCTTCGAAGCAGACGGAGCCGCACCAGGAGGAGGAAGAGGAAGAGGAAGAGCAGGATAATGGCGGTGCAAAGGGGGAGGATCTGGAAAGCGCGAAGCGGCGTTCGCAACGGCAACGGCGGCAACGTCAGAAGCAACAGAAGTTGAAGCTTGTGTTGAAGTTGCCGAGGTCTTATCCAAACGCCAATGGAGGAGGCGGAGGCGGTGGCGGTGGCGGTGCAACCGGCAGCCGACGGCGCGGCCGGCCGCGGAAGACGGATGTTCTTCAGCAGCAACAGCAGCAGCAGCAGCAGCGGCGTCCTCCCGCAGCGCCGTTTGCGAGTGAGGAGTGTGATGAGGATGAGGACGGTGAGAAACCGCTCAAGAAACGACGTTTGAATGCCGTTGCGGCCTCTAATGGCGCCAGAGTGCCTGCTCTCAGGCCCTGTGGTTCCTCCGCTGATAAGGTACTTGCGTTTTAGTGACCTAGAAGGAGGTTTGCGATTGATCTTGGAGTTTATTTAGGAAAATGTGCGAGTTCTGACTTTGTGTTTGGGAATTATGATGCAACGCCGCGGTTTTGTTGTTTCCTTTTAGGATTTGTTGAATTGAGGAGACATCGCAATGCTATTGGATGCTATGTCGTTTGTTGACGGATTTATGTTCTTTGTTTTTGGTGAAAATCACTTCGGTTAATTAAAAAATGCTGCAATACAGTTTCCTACCTTGTCTGTTGAGGGAATTATTCGTAGTTTCTGTTTCGAACTAATGGAATGCTGCTATCCTGGTGTTTTGCCATCTCTTTTGTTGAATGCATTTATGACCCTTTTTTTTTTTCAAATTTTGATTATGTATGTTATGGTACTTGCTTTCTTATCTGTCAAAACGACGCAATCCCTGCGTATATTATGTCTTTCAATGACGGAATGATGCCAATGTTTTTGATTCTGATTTACTAAAATGAAACATTACTATTTTCTCTCTTCTTTGTTGAATGATTTGTAAGAATCTTTAATCAAGAGCTATAATACTATTGTTTGCTATTTTTTTATTTGTTGACGGATTTCAATGACTTCTACTTTCAAATAAATTAATGCTGAAATCCTATTTTTCACTTTGTCATTGGCTGACGGATTGCACCGACTTTTCGTTTCGCTTTAATCATAGACTGTAGTACTATCATTTGTTATTTTCCTTTATCCACTTATCTTGTATTATTTTAATGGGTTAGGATGACAAGCCATCTCAGATATCCCACGTCGCAGGGACTGCTTCAGGTCTGTTTGTGTTTCGTGCCTCTTATGTACTTTTTCCAAATATATCATATATGGGCATTACTTACACGTTTCGGTGCTTTGATTCTCTGCCATGGCAGATTCCACGTGCAAGACGCCCATGCCAGACATCAGATTACTAGAGTTCATTCTGGATAAACTGCAAAAGTATGTGCCGTATCTTTCCATTCGTTTCAAATTACAGTATGAAAGTGCTATGCGCACAGTATTTTAAACACATTGTCTTTAACTGCTCAAAGAAGCTGGAAATATTTTTGCTTATATTCTAAGTCCTTTTATTGTTAAAAATACTGAAGTTCTTCCCTTCGGTGCCCAGGAAAGATACTTATGGCGTCTTCGCGTTCCCAGTGGATCCCAAAGAGGTATATCCAATTTTATTTGGCATCATTATATTGGATTGCTGTTGTACGAAAGACGCTTTTTGATTCCATTAGGGTTACTCTAACTAAAGTTTGATGCTCTTTTAGCTCCCTGATTACCATGAGATCATTCAACATCCGATGGATTTTAGCACAATACGGAAGAAACTTGCCAAGGAATCCTATGCTTATTTTGAACAGTTTGAGGTTGGTACCTTTAACAAATTTTCTTACAGTTTTGGGCATTTTTGGTTTCTTATTTATTTATTTATGTATTTTGAAATTCCTTCTATAATATCTCTATCTGTGCTGATTGTACCAATTGAGAATCAAAAGCTTGAAGATTAGTTCACAAGGGGCTTGTTCTAATCGATTCTTTACTCAGAAAAGAGAATGTTGTATGAAGTTTGTCTATATAAGATAAATAGTAGAATTTTTTTTTTTGCATTTAGTGCATAAGAACCTACGCCCTGCATTTGTTTCATAAAGCCGAAGCAAGTAAAAGTTATATTCTCCGACATTTATTTGACATCTTTGTGGAGATGTCGAAATACCATCAAGTCAAAGATTTTGAGCAAATGCACTCGAACTCTACGGTGACTTGAATTTTATTGTAGATCTCTAATGCTAGATGCTAGATAACTGGAATTCTGGATACATGATTAAATTCTAACGACCTGTTTACGTAGAAATCACCTGAAAACCGTTGTAAATGGCAATAATAGGTTGTTGAAGCAATGATTTTATCTGTTATAGCTAATGTGCCCCACTCTCTTCAGCAGGGTTGTCAATTAATGTTAAGATTCAATTAATAAAAGTTTTTTAATCGCAGAAAGATAAACCATTGAGTTGCTCATAGATTTGACAATAACTTCAACTTTTGAATACGACTTGAAACACTGTTGCAGATGGTACACTATTGTAAAAGGTTACTGAAACAATCAACGAGAGTTTGCAGATGAATAATTAGTAATCAGATGTAACATCTAAGGGTTTACAAACTTTAGATTGCATAAAATGACATAAATAAACAGGCAATGCTTCACTAATTTCTAACAGATCTATTAAGTTCGGTTGAAGCTAAATAAGTCTATCTAATGAAGTTGTAACTGAAACTGAGTTTGTTATTACCTCCACTAAAAGACGGGGATCTAATGGTCAGAGCAATAAGGTCTCTAATACAAGTATAAACCATGTACAGGACAACACCTGTTCTTATGTTATTAATATAATCTCTTTTTACTTGTTACACGGAAAAGATTAAAGAAAACCATAGCACCTGTCAGATAAACTTGGTATGTTCACATTAGCATAGCGAAACGTTCATTTTTACATATTCATACAGCTTCCTTGAATGATTTGTTTTACTTCTACGTGCAACTTGTTTTGTTGGAACTCTGTTATTTTCTTGCCTTGGGTCTTGAGTTGAATTAAATTAGTTTTATGTTTATGCTGAGAACATGACAAAATGCATCGATTGCAGAGTTGTTTGTTTAAGTTCTGGTGCAGATTCTTTAGTGCCTGCATAAATACCTCTATAATCCCTGTTCTAGGGTTACTCTCGTTTTTGAACGCCATCCTCGTAATGAAATGAGGGTTTTACAGTCTACTCAGCTTTTAAGTGTAATTATCATTTTGCATCCGTATAGATTGTTGGACTGTCTGCATGAATAATCCGTTTTTTGGTTTTGCAGAAGGATGTTTTTCTGATATGTTCAAATGCTATGCATTATAATGCCTCTGATACTGTTTATTACAAGCAGGTATTGTTGGTGCACATTTTGATTTTTCGTAATTTTCATGTGCGTTGTTCAGGTTAATATATTAGTCATAACTGTCTCATGTAGGCTCGGTCGATACAAGAGCTGGCAAGAAAAAAGTTTCAGGCACTACAGACTGATCCGGAGTCAATTGAAGCAGAATTTAGGCTTGCGGTAAAGACAAAGCCTAGCTCTTCGAACAGAAAGTCTTCTAAAAAGTCAGGTGGAAGGGCGTTGGTGGAACCTGCGGGTTCTGACTTCTCTGGTGCAAATGTTGCCACTGGAGGAGATGCTTTCTTTAACGAAAGAACTGGAAATGGATCGGCAAATTCAGATATGGTTGATATGAAAGCCGAGAAATCAGAAGACTTTTCAGGTTGTTAGATTATTCATTTATGCATTTTTGAAATTGTGTTTATGAATGCCATATAGAAGTGGGTCATAAACTAGAATCATATGTTGTGCTAATTATCGACACTCTTTTAACTCTGTTTTTTATCTCTTGATTCTTATATGTTTAATTTACTTTTTCCAGCATCAATACCTAAGAATTCATCCTTAAAGAATGTGAAACGGCCGCAGTCAATTGATGAGAATCGCAGGGCTACTTATAAGCAATTCGTCCAGCCGGAAAATGGAACTGATTCCATATTTTCTGTTTTTGATGGCGTCTCGAAACACATAATTCCTGTACGTATATAGTATAGATATGTCTGTAGATATGTCTGTAACTTATAGTTGCAAGAAAGTTTTGATGGGATTAGGTTTCCGAAAGTTTACATTTTAGCCCCTATGGAAGCATGTATCCAGTTTTGTTCAAGCACATCTTTCTCTGCAGGTTGGCATACGGGCTG
The DNA here is from genome assembly GCA_015680685.1 of Gnetum montanum. Lineage (NCBI taxonomy): Eukaryota > Viridiplantae > Streptophyta > Gnetopsida > Gnetales > Gnetaceae > Gnetum > Gnetum montanum. The sequence continues at coordinate 14,674 of MNCI01007385.1, forward strand.
AGTACGCGTATGCGAGAAGTCTGGCTTGTTTTGCTGCAAATATGGGACCAGTAGTTTGGAAAATTGCATCGCAGAGGATCCAAAGAGCTCTGCCTCCAGGTGTATCATTTGGTCCAGGTTGGGTTGGTGAACAAAATGCTCCTAACCATCGGACATTCCATGAGGGTAAATCCGTTGCTCCTTCCGAAATTTCTGGTACTTCAGCTGCTGTAAGGGAAAGCACATTCAAATCTAATTCTGCTACCGAAAACATAATTGCCAGAAATGAAAATATTGCTAAGAACATTTCGATAGAGGGTAGGCCAGATGGATCAGCCAGCACATCAGCTTCATTAGATCTTCTGATGCCAAGTAATTCTAAATCTTTGCCTCCCCATAGCCGTTCCATTTCAAATTTTCGCGTTGACAACAAGGTCACCAATGACTTGAAGGCAGCATCATCTAATGATGAAGGCAAAGGGAGTCCGAGAAAACCAAATATGCCCATTTCATCATGTAATGAGCTATCCCATATAGGCTCAAAATTTGCTTCTGAAGTGACGCAGTCTAGATTACTGGAGATGGTATCGAGAAACAACAGTATTATGCATGCTCCAAAACAAGACAATTCAAAGCCAGTTGCAAATCTTCAGCCATCAGCATCTGGCAATGGTATCTGTGACAGTGAAGACAATGATACTTACAGGAAAAGAAGGGATGAACCTAGAACAGTTTGCAGTTCTCCAGGAAAAGATGTCTCTTCTAGCATGGCAACTGCGGCCCTGAATAATCGTTCCCTTGGTTCAGGGGCTTCAAACCAACCCCATGTTTCAAATAGGCAAGGAAATGTTCCTCAAGAGTTGAATAGTCTAACTAATTCAATGGCTGCTAAAATGCAAGCATTCAATCAGAGAGCTTCCAACCTCGCATCAAATCACATGGGATTTGTTCCTACCGTTCCAACAGGCCCCCCTATAAGAAGAGATAATGCGCCAACGCAGGTTTGGCTTCAGCATCCAAATGCTCACGCCTTAGATGCCGCTAGAGCCAGATTGCGGGCTGCATCTCAACCTCACATGTCAGAAATAAAGGATTCCCAAATGAGAGACTTCTCACGTGCAATGCCTGCCACTGAAGTGCCCTCCAATTCTGCGCATCAGATGATTACGCAACATAGTGGATTCCATTTTCAAACGGCACCAAAGAACAATAACAAGGCAACAGCTTCTGCTTCTGTGTCCGAACCTCAACAAAATCGGAATATGATGATGCCTGCTCCGCATCTTCTGAAGTCCTACGATGCCGTGTGGCGTAGCATACCTTCCCAGTTTATTCCAGAACAGGGTTTGTCAACGTCAAAACAGCCGGATCTGAATGTAGAGTTTCAAAAATCAAAGTCACCTCAGCAGTCATCTGCACAGTTAAGCGATTCACAGCAGCCGGATCTAGCTCTTCAGCTTTGAGTTGTATTAGTCGTTAATTGCATTGCACATTGCAAGCCTCTCAAATAGCATCTCAGGCTTCATACAACATATTTTGAGGTCTGATTTTGTATTTTTGAAATGAAACTGAATAGGCATAGGTGTCGGGCTTTCCTTCAAAATGGCCCATTTTGTTGTATTAGAATTGTAAAAATTTGTACCATTTAAATGGGATGTTAAGAGTTAAATGTGTACTATTAGAAACACGTTGATGAACTGACCGAACGAGAGAGAAATTTTAAAGTCTTTATGCACAAATAGTCACAAATCAGCTGAATTGCCAACAAAATTTGATAAAATGCTGAAACATGCATGCGGAATGCAACTGTTTCTTTGTCAAGTCAATCTCGACATTGTTTCCTTAAATAACAGATGCATAAATGCTCTGTGGAGCATGCTTCAGCAACCTTGGCAGATTGCGCCGCAAGAACGAAATTTATTTATGTTGCATGCTGAGGTAGATAGCTGAATGGATGTTTCAATTACATGACTGTTCTAGCCTAAGTGTTAGATTTGTACAATTTTGTCTTTTTTAAGTACGAAACAATGTATAAAAGGCTTTGATTATTAGTTTATTACTATTCGTTGAGTCTAATAGTACTATAATGTTTGGCTTCTACAGAAAGTGTCGTTGAGTGGCTTGGCAAGTCCTGATAATCGTTCGCTGTAAGATTGAGCCTTTGAGGACATATAAGATAACATGACCATTTTTACCATGTAGTAGATGATCAATGCTATATCAAATATCAAATTCGCATATTATCTGCAATTGTTAAAAGCAATTAATTTGCACCTATTTTGAATTTCAATTTTTACTCATCTCTTCGCGGATTCACATTTTATCTGTTTCTTATGAAGGCACTGAAATTCTAAAAAATAGGTTATGAATTTTTAAAAAAATTGGGAATAAATGTATGGTTCAAGGCCGAGTATAATAAATGCCTGGATGCCTTAGAATGTATTGTCAGGCTTGATTGATGCTGTTACATATCTGAAAGATTTTATCATGGAATAAGCCTGTCTGAAATTAGATTACCTTATCTGAGATCAGTGAGGGGTAGCTTTATATCGTGAATTGCTGGAACAACACGTGGAAAGCAGACATTGGTCTGTTGAAATATCTGGTAAGGTATTGGATACATTTTGGTTGGATATTTGCATACAGATAAGGGTAAGCCAGGGCCAAGTTGGAGGTTCTTCAGCACAGTAGCATCCCGAAGCAAACAGTATGGCCCAAGCTCTTCAGCCGAGAACAAGAACAACAGTACCGCAGCTCACAGCCCCTGCGCATGTTCTTGCACCAAAGAACATCACAGTAGCAGCAGCAGGAGGAAGAACAAAGATCAGAAACAGAACAGAAATGTTGCAATGAACGGCTGCTGCGGAGGCAGTGGAGGAAGCTGCTCCAGTCATGGTAATGAGAAGCAAGATCTCTCCAATGTGGGAAAGGATTTCGAGAGGCTTGTCACAATGGCAACTCTGAATGAGTTCGAATCCAACTACCAAACCCACGAGGCAGGTGTATATACCCTGATTCTGAAGGCATAGCCATTGTGATCCTGAATCCGTGAAAATCAGAACTGTAAGTAAACAAAGTTGTGCAGAATTGCAAAGCCTAGGTTGTTTTTGGTTAGGCCGTTGCAAATCCTTCAATAGATTTGATGTTCTAGCTAATGGAATTTAAAGGTATTATTATACGGAATTAAAATATTAGGACCCACTGCCCAGACAATATAGTATCTCAGATATGTGCAATTAATTGCAGTTTGAACATATCCTGAAATTTAGTTTTTCTCATTTTGTTTCTGGTTCAGCAGAATTATCATTCGTAGTTTAGGTCAGCTTTACTTTGAACGATGAATACAACTTATGCGTTTCTCCTAATTATCATTTGGCAGCTTCCTATGATTTTCTAATAAATGTTCCATTTCTTCCTTTGCTGTTGTATTGAATTTTGTTATGGACTGTTTCAGATGGAAGGGACAATCTCACGGGATATTCTTCAAGAGGTCATGAACGCTGGACCGGCTAGAGAGGTAATCTTTTATTTCGAAACTAGGTATGGTTTTAATCTAGGACTCAATTTTAGTACAAATGTAGCCTTTGATTCATTCAACTACTTAGGTTAGCCCGTGTTTTAATCCTAAGTTTTTTCTCGCAACATGGGCTAACCTAAGTAGGTGAATGAATTGAGTATAACTTTTTATATATTATATATTAAACATAGACGGAGGAGTGAGTTGGCAATAAATATAAAAAGATTTTGGTGTTTTTGCTTCTTTATCAATGACAATGACTATTGTGGGCTATGCCTGTTATGGATCTTTATCCAGTTTGATGTCTAAAATCCAAAGGAATTTCTGATGTGCTCTGAGCCTAAATTTTATGATCATTGAAAACCATTTTGCCTGTTCCAAAAGAAAAGAAAAGCCGACATGGCTTTTGTATTTTAATGTATAATGTCATGCAATCAATGACATGTGAACTCGTTTATGATATGTCAAGATCTATACGGAGTTGTGTATTAATTAGTGTAACCTGTACATTATCTTTAACTTACATTTTATAAAAAGGTACACGTTGAATTAACTTAGTTAATAGGATGCATATGCATTATTCGGCAATGTAGATCAATATGTTGCAAGGCAAGAATGTAGTAAAATCAGTGAAGGTATGATTCATTTTATTTTCCTAAATATAACAGAGTGAAATTGGTTTTTGGACATATAATATGAAGGTTGAATATTGCAGATTCATTCAAAAGGGGAAACCATCATCGACTTGGATGTGTTTCTAGATGAATATGAAAAAGAGCTTGCTCGTAATTCAGGGGTAGTATTTGTGTGAGTAAAATTTATTTGTAATCGTTGCTTGTCGAAATTCCAATACAAATTGAACAATGTATGATTTGGTAGAGTCTGGTTGCAAGTGTAATCATTTGAACTGCAGATGTAATCTGCTGATGATGGGATATTTGGATGCTTTTTCAATGCGTCTTATTTCGTTCTAGAAAGCTTTTGCCAAGAAAGTGATTTTGTATTATTAAGATTAAAAACTAGATCTTCAAAACAGAATTTGTCTAAGGATTCATATTTGTTTAGACTTTCTTGATGCAAGGAAGCAATGTTAATCTCGCTAAGAACCTTGCCAGCCAACAGCACATTGCCAGCCAACAGCACAATAATGTACATGCCAGCCAACAGCACATTGCCAGCCAACAGCACAATAATGTACATGCCAGCCAACAGCACATTGCCAGCCAACAGCACAATAATGTACATGAGCAGCTGTTTATCTAATGCAATATTTTAAAATTACATGTTTATTTTGTTTTAGGATTGATTCTGAGATTGGCAAATTACAAATTGCATACTCTTAATCAAGTAACACTAGCTTAGATATATATATATATCTATCAATTGGCTGAGATGATTTTTTCTTTTAAAACAATGATGTTAACCAACTCCAATGAGGTAACAAGATAACTAAAAATGGAATCATTTATCCTTTCTCTGTTTCTTTACCACTTACCCAATTTAGTTTTACCATCTCGGTCAAGTTTGCCCTTTGTTTGTTCATGGCGTTTTTTGAGAAATAAATCTCTTGCATAAATAATGCTCAAAAACACCATGAACAAACAAAGAAAGAGCAAATTTGATTGAGACAGCAAAACTAAATTGGGTAAGTGGTAGAGAAACAGAGGAGGGATGAGTGATTCTGTTTTTAATTATTTTGTTACCTCGTCTAGTAGTTGGGCTTGGTTAATATCATTTTTTTTTAAAATCATCTCAGCCAATTGATATATATATATATATCTAAGCTAGTGGAGTGGTTACGTGGGCTATGAGTAGAATTTAATTTTTTTTTTAAGTTATCATCACTATTTGCATTCTAAATAATATATACTGGTAAACATAAATAGGTTAAAATAAAAGTTTATATATTTCGTATATGTTGATGAAAGAATACATTGCACAATTATTGCAACAAACATTATAAAGCTGTATAATAGTATTGAGTAAAAGACAAAATACAATGATAAGTGTGAACTCAATATGCTTAATTCTTCAATTGAGCAAAACGAATTTTCCGTGCAATTCTACTTTGGAGATGTTTAACATCTGAAATCTTTCTGTATCTTTGCACATAGAAAGGAGGATGAATCTTTAAAAAATCAATGGTCTTGACTTCAGATAATGCAACAAACGTTAGACCTGTAATGAATCTTTAAAAAATCAATGATCTTGATTTCAGATAATGCAACAAATGTTAGACCTGTAAATTCTTTTGTGTAGCGGTTTTGCGAACTATGAGTAGAATTTAATTATTTTTTTTATTTTTAAAGTTATCATCACTATTTGCATTCCAAATAATATATATTGGTAAACATAAATTGGTTAAAATAAAAATTTATATATTTTGTATATGTTGATGAAGGAATACATTGCACAATTATTGCAACAAACATTATAAAGCTCTGTAATAGGATTGAGCAAAAGACAAAATACAATAACTGTGAACTCAATATGCCTAATCCTTCAATTGAGTAAGTGTAATTTTATTTTAGAGATGTTTAGCATTTGAAATCTTTTTGTATTTTTGCACATAGAAAAAAGGATGAATCTTTAAAGAATTAATGGTATTGACTCTAGATAATGTAACAAACGTTAGATGTGTAAGTTCTCTCTTGTGTGGTGGTTTTGCGGGCTATGAGTAGAATTTAATTTTTTTTTATTTTTTAAGTTATAACTATTTGCATTTCAAATAATATATACTGGTAAACATAAATTAGTTAAAATAAAAGTTTATATATTTTGTATATGTTGATGAAGGAATACATTGCACATTTATTGCAACAAACATTACAAAACTGTATCATAAGATTGAGCAAAAGGCAAAATACAATGATAAGTGTGAACTCAATTTGCTTAATCCTCTAATTGAGCAAAATGAACTTCCTATACAATTCTACTTTGGAGATGTTTAGCATCTGAAATCTTTTTGTATCTTTGCACAGAGATAGGAGAATGAATTTTCAAAGAATCAATGATCTTGACTCTAGATAATGCAACAAATATTAGACCTGTAACTTTTCTTGAACCAATGTCAATAGTAGCCTTATCTAGTGTCATTCCTTGAGATTTATGAATAGTCATGGCCCATGCCAACAGTAACAGAACTGATGAGACACTCCTTGGACCACAAGTATAATTGACACATGATGAGGATTACCATTATCAAAGGCATATTTGATGTAGGAGTCAAAATTAACAATAAAGTACGAGGGTAATACAGGTGGTTGTTTACCTTGAGTATACATAATATTGTGAATCGTGCCAAGTGCACCATTAACCAATCCTGCTTTAGGCCAAAGGTTAATTATGAGCATTACCTTTGCACCTTCACATATAAGCAGAGATCGCTCTATATTATCATCGTCATTATCTAAGATTCTAAATCCACAAGGATCTCTATCTGCTACACACAATGTAGTAGGTCTCTACATTGTCTGCAATATCTTGTTATTGTGTGATTAGACTTTATCCTTTGTATCATATAAGTGCATTGATTTTTCAAAATCGTCTAATCCACTCAAAGTGGATGGAAGATTCATTTGAGTAGTCAAGAAATTATAATCTTCATCATGGCTTTTTCCTTCTTTGATATGCATCAATACTTTCCTGAATCTTTGTTGTTGAGAATCAATTTTAGATTGACGAAAAATTGCATCTAAAATAACAAATGTATCAAATGATTCCCAAACCCCTATAATATCTGAATTTTTGCATGCATAAGGCACAACATCAAGCATAGGAGGAAGCTGACCCAAATCACTTATCAATATAATTGATCTTCTTCCAAAAATTTCATTGTGATGTTCTAGAAAAATTTCTCTTAGTCGTCTATCAATGCTTTGTAATAATCTTCCTTCTACAAAACTCATTTCATCAATTATTATATATCTTACCTGTGATAGTCGATGTTGTATACTTATCTTTGCAGATGAAGAGAGCTTTTTGTAGGCACCTATTCCAATATTCAAACTGGAATAAATGGTTGTTGTGTTAATGTTAAATGTTGTAGCTTGTGTGGGTGCCATTACAAGTAAAGCATTATGTTTTTCATTGCAGTATTTCATGAAAGCATTATGAAGCGTGCCTATGAGAAATGAGTTTCCCATACCAGCTATTCCTTGGATAATCATTCTTAAAGGAGAAACAACTTCATCTGTTGATTGTGAAAACATCATGTGGCCTACAATTTTATTGTAGCACTTCTTTTGCTTTGCACCTAGCTTATTAGAATTGTAGACAGTATAGTCATGATCAATAACAATTATGGATCGAGATGATTTATTGCTGATAATAAAACTTGTAGCAAAATTTGCAACATCCTCTCCCGGATACTATGACGTCTAGTTATGCATTCTATCAACATTTTGTAGCCCAAGCATCTCCATTTCTGTTCTTTGAAAACAACCTATTGATAAGAGATGACAGTTGAGAATTTCAAAATCATATTCCTCATGATCTTGCACCTGAGTAGTTACATCTACAAATTATCTTTCTTCCTCCAAAGCTCGCTAGAATTCTTCTTCAATATTAATTGTTGATGCTACATATAGATTTTGAATAAACAACCACTTCATTTCAATATCATCATAATTAAAACCAAGATCTTGCTTCACATCTCTAAATAGATAATGTAACAACAACATAGCCTAATAATATTCAATCCATTTTTGTTCTTCTTGCTTTGGTGGGATGAAAAACTTGGGATAATATCTGACAATAGCATCTTGCTTTGGGTGATGCAGATTCCAATTTGGGTTGGACTTATTGTTCATGTTGCAATTATACTCTTTAAAAGCCTGCAGCAATGAGAGATCCTCCATCGAAAGTGAATGTTTCTGATACATATTAATAAGAGTTGTGTAGTTTTCAGCTTCATCAGTTTCATCTGAATTAATTTGAACTTTTTTGTACACCTCTCGAGAAACATTAGGTGTGTAGAAAACACAACTACAGTTTACCAAAGGAAGCTCATACAACATATGATAGACCTCCATAGCACCAATGTCTCTATTTGCAATAGCATCCATCATGAGACTTTTATAGACTGATAAAGCATCTTCATGAGGGTCCCTTGGCTTAGAAATTTGCAATAACATGTCACGAAAATATTGTGATTTCTTCTCTGTTTTAGCTGCATATTTCGTGATATATTTTATAACAAATCGTGACAATATTGGCTGAAAATCTATATTTGCCTTCCATGTTTGAAGCATCATTCTATTATGAACATTAAGCCTCGAATCATTTCTTCGAAGAACATAAGTAATCTCATTATTATTTTCTGGATCTCTTTGAAGAGTTGATTCTAAAGATAATGACCAAGGAACATTGTACCTACAATTAAAAAATACAAAAGTTGAATATATATATATATATTTGTTTCCATGACAAATTAAAGTTTACTTATTAATAAAAATGAATGCAATGGTGAGGAAATAGTAATGATACAATATTTTCATTAGAAAGTGGCACCTGCAAACTTCTTTGTCATTACGTTTTCGTAAGCATGCACCAGGTTTGTATACAATATGTCTCTGAACAACATTAAGCAAATTAGCATAATTAGTTTCCAGATCCATACATTGTAGTTGTTCAACAGTCATCTCACATGGATGACGTAACATATTTACACGTAAACCCTAAGTGAAAAGATAGATTGAAAGAAGTAACAATGGAGAAATTAATATCTCTATATTCTAAGCAATATCAACAAAAAAAACTGTGTAGAGAATAGAAAAGATAAATGAGAACTTACATTATTTGGATGTCCATTAGTTGTAAATCTTGGATTTTATGCATTTGTAATTGAATCAAAAAATTCCTTTGCCCTATGCATGATGTGAGGATCAGTATGGTCAAGCTCATCTACCTTTAGAGCATCTTGTATCCATAGGAAACCATGCACATGTGGAGATCTAGGATGCTACCACTCATATCGTGTTCAGTAGTCAACAACATGAAACTTATTCATCAAAACTATTTTAAGAAAAGCAATGTGACGACGATGCACGAACTTTGCAACTATATGCAGATTTTCTATGATATTACTTTGCCTCTAACGTTTGAGTTTTGATGAGTTCTTAGGTGGATCTCCTTTTATCAGATTATGCAACTTAGGCCAATAGAGATTTGCTGCACTTAGAGTAAAAAAAATACTAGGTGTTCCCAATTGATTCACCATGTCAGCTAGCTTTACTTTACATTTTCTCCAATAAAATGGTGTACCATGAATGGATGTACCATATCGCATTAAATTATTAACAATGACATGTGATGGAGCATTATGCAATTGTTCTCATAGTTCTTCAATAGTTAAGGGTGCATCAACAATAATTTTTTTTAAAAATACAACAATAGATTCCATTGCCTGTCTCCTTCTAATGACATTATAGATATAATACCTACAAATTTATCACACATTGTTGCTTAAATGTTATAAAAAAAATTATGAATAATGATAATAACAAACAAATGGAGAATTAACATTTACCTGAATTGTTTGTGGCATCCAAATCTACCATTTTTGCAGTGAATAAGATGTTTTGCATATTCATGCAGTTTGATATCTTTACCTCTTTGCTCAAGAAAATCGCATTTTCTTTTAGAAAAAAGACTTGGAAATGCCATTGTAAACAACACCATCATGTTAAACTCATTAATAGAAGAATCAGACATGAAAGGCCACTGAGCAACATCTGAATCCTACAATGATGGATTATCCATCCATGTTCTTATCTAATCAATTTCCTTTCTTACAATTTCAAGATGTTGTGCAATTGATGATGTGTGACCGATAATGTTTTTTTTATCTGTCTAAAGTAAAGGACCTTGAAACTGCAATCTCATTTCTCCATCCTTTTCTGACAATGGAATATAAGGAATGCTATGGAAGATGTTAACATCATCAGTATCAGCAACATCATCTAATGCATGCATATCGATCTCGACATCTTGATAGTACGGATCATTTGCCTTCTTAAAAATCAAAGCTTCATAAACTCGTCTCTTGTTGACAATGAAATTATACTTGATGCCCATTTGATTTGCTCTTCTCAATATCAAGAAAGGGATATCTTTAATTCTAAGAGGAAGTCTTTTAGTAATCTATATGACATCTTGAGCAAAGCTAATTGTGTGACATTTATACTTGAACTGTCCACCAACTGCATTTGTAACTTGTAAAATAGAATTGATTTTTGCAATTAACATTTATTCAACCTTAGTTAAATAGCCTAGGATAGGTGGTTGGATACCAAGATCCATGTTATTTTCAATAGAGAATCGTTTGATTTCACAACCAAAACTGTCAAGAATATTATGTTTCTTTTCATTAATGTACCTATTGCATGTGGGTCTTCTACTTTTGGTTGAATCTAATAATATGCCAAGAAACATTTTGTTGCATACATTGCAGGAACGTGGATTTGCAAAACTTCTAATTGCAGTATTAATTTCTGTACTTGCTTTTTGCAATTTTGGGAAAGACTGAATAGGTTCTGAAGAAGACATTTCCAGTGTTGGTGCACTGGCAACATCTGTAGCTTCATTTATTCGATGAAATGAATTTTCCTCCTATCAACGTTGCCTCTTTTGGCGCTTACTCTCACTATAATGTGGTTGTTCTTGATCTTCTTGCAATTGTTGTTCTTCTTCATGTGTAATTTTTGGAATAGATGTTGCTTGATTAATAAGCACAAATGCATTTCTAATGTCCTACAAAAAATGTTTTAAAATTTAAACTAAAAATTAAATTAAAATATGTACCAACTTGAGTATGGAAAAACACCAACTTGCATTTCTTCTTGATTATTTACATTATTAGTATCAATAATGTGGATCATTACATTGGATGAATTTCCAAGTGATGAGAGGGGATTTGAAGTTGACACAGCCTAAAAAATATATGCAATGTTTAAATAAAATGAGAAGATTTTCCTATGATAAATGTTTGTTTTAAACTATTAAAAAATGCATAAATTACATACTCTTGAATTTCGTAAAATTGTCATTCTCGTTCACATTGTTTTGCTTCTCATTTTAGAAATCATATTCTCTCCTCTGCAGTCATCGATTCTGGATTTTTAGTTTCTATAATTTGTGGTCATCCTCTACCTCGGCCATGCCCATGCACACGCTCACTGCCATGACCTCCATGAATTGCATTACTTGCCACAGTAGATGATTCTTGTTACTAATCTTGAAAAGAGTGTTTTTCACCTTTTCTATAGGGACTAATAATAGTAGGATCCATGTTTCTGAAAATGCACGAATTCCAATATTGCGCCTCGTAATCTTGTAACATGATGCCTAAGTTCAATATCTATAAATACTACATCACACCATGACTGTCATCACCTTAAACGTCACCATGATCATAACCGTCACTGTTTTTATTAATAATAAATATTCATTATTACCAACTGTTTATAATAAAAAATATTCATTATTATTGTAATCGTAACCGTCACCGTTTATAATAATAATAACTATTCAATATTATCCATCATTTAAAATAATAAATACTCATTATTACCCATATTGGGGCCTGCATGTGAGGGAATACGAAGAGATGAATGGGGAGCCTAGGGATTGGGGGACGTCAATCGAATAGAGATTCGGCTCCCTTGCAGTGACTCTTTGGCTTCCCTACATGTGGTGCATGTATGTGAGAGAATATGAAGAGACAAATGGGAAGCCCAAGGATCGAGGGCATTAATTGAATAGAGATTCGGCTCACCTACAGTGACTCTTTGGCTCCCCTGCACATAGTGCGTGCATGTGAGGGAATATAAAGAGATAAATGGGGAGCCTAAGGGTTGGGGGACATCAATTGAATAGAGATTCAGCTCTCCTGTAGTGACTCTTTGGCTCCTTAACTTTTCAGATTTAGCTCCCTTGCAGTGACTCTTTGGCTACCCTGCATGTGGCGCATGAGGTGGAGGGTGAAAAGATACACTTCCCCCTCCCCCCCATCACGCGAGACGTGTTAGCCTCTTGGCCAAAATAAGAAGGAACTGATTACTCCTTCAATCATAGGGCCTAACCATGGTGGCAGTGCTAGATTGCCTCTAAGAGTACTTGATGCCATATAAAGATAACCCTAGGGTTTCCACTTCAACATTTTGTACTTTACATATTCATTATTAATAAAAATCCTATCTTGCATTTTATTTTTCTCTTACAATGAAGCCATGTTTATGCCTTTTTCAAGTGCATTATTCAAGTTAAGAGCAGTTAATTTACATTGATTCTTGACATCTAAGAATGAGATGTCACAATTGGTATAAAAACAAATTAAGATATAGGTATAAAAATTGGAGATAAGTGGAATATAGGAATCAATATTTTGTTAAGTATTTAGAAAAGAAGTCTAGTACGTCGATTATAAACATAATAACAAATATAGTATGATAATGAGATAACTATAAAAGAAAAAAATAAGAAGAAGAAGGAAGCTAAAATTCCAGCCTAAAAGATCACATCAGTGCTTATCCCTCTTCTTCTAAGCATCTCATTCCTCTTAAGTCACATTCTTGTTTAGAGGTACATCACAATAGGCAACCAATCTACTAGTAAGATGATGGACATATTTGGTAGTATTTCATGCAGTCTCCTTGGCATCCCTAACCTCTACAAGCTCTGCATGCAACACTAGTTTGAGCTCCATTTTATGCAACAACATCTTATCATTTCTTCTTTTTTCTCTACACAAAAAATTAGCAAGTTAGACAAGTGAAGATAATAATGATTAGAAAATTAGAGAAATAATGAGGAAGAAATTAATACAAGGAGATGATCATTCTCCATCTTAAGAAGGAGGCATTCAGTATTTAGTAGGTGTTATGTAAGACATGTAGAACTCTCTAACTCTCCTAATATATGTTCAAAACCCTTCATTATTTCATGGAAATCCTCTAGAATCTTATGATACTCAGAAGTACCGCCAAAATATATGAATTTAAAGTTATGTTGGAAGTTGCATCCTTGGAACTCTTGTAGCTGGTACATCTCTTATCAAATAGAGACTAAAATATTCTTAGTAATTTGATTACTAAGATAATGAAACATTAGAATTTCTTCTTCAATAGTATTGACCAACTAAGTAATGGAGAAAGAGGAGCTCTTGATGGAGATGGAGAAAGATGGAAAAATCATTGGAATTCTAGTGAAGGAACTTATTGGAATCATTATAGAAGTCATAGAAAAGTAGAAATATTTAACTAAGGTAGATTAGATGGAATTGACCTTAGAAAATATGGAATAGATAGGAAGCCTAATAAGATTAATGATGAATTCTATAGGATCTAACTCCAAATCCACCTTCCTTAGGTTGTAAGTTAGAAAATATTGATCTATCAATATAATTTATAAAAGAAATTTGGTATCATGAGTGTAAGTTAAGAGAAGCTAACAAATCAAATAACTAGATAGAAGAACTTACCTTGGAATCCTTTTGCTTCTTTTACTAAAGATCCTCTTAATCATGAACACTAGTGTGAAGATTCTAAAGGAACAAGTAAAGATGTAAGTAGGAATCAAGCATAATAAAGTAAATTTAAGAGTAATAAAGTAAATATCTTAGAACTTGGTTCACCTAATTTGTTCTTTTTATGATTCTTTTTCCTTCAATCTTTGGATTGGTATGCACTCTAGAATCTACTACCATATAAAAATATAATAACAATAACTCATTAATACATTAAAAATCCAATAAAGAAATATAAAATACCTAAACTATAGTTTCAAGATATTAAGATTGTACAATAGCTTCTCAATCCTTCTTAGAACTTTCAAGTCTAGCTTTCAACATCTTTTCATCCTTAAGAAAGAATGGATATCACTTTAGATCAAAGGAAAGGAATTGGTTATTCTTGTCATCATAGCTTAGAATCTAGGTCATGAAGGCATACCAACTAGAGATTTCATAGTGATAAATAAGTAGGTGAAACAAGAATATTACTAGTCATACACTCTACCATTCTTAGCATCATGTAACAAGAAAATGAAATATAAATAGAATTGGTAGGTGTATGGCTGTCACATAACCTTTCTTTTAAAAAATAAGCAAAGTTAGAATTAAAATTTATAATTAAAATATTTTTCTTTGAAAATCATTGTGAGAAATATTGGGCTTATTCATAAATTTAAAAATTCCTTTCACATAAAAATCATTAAATTCATTAGGGTTACAATTGGATGTGAAAAAAATCCTTACTAGGATGAAAATCCAAATGATTTATTATGATCTCAGGTGTTATCTCAATACTTTTAAAAACAAAGTTTAAACCATTATTAGATGCAGTATTACAAAGGCCACATTATTTAAGTATAAGTTTATGTCATAAGCTAGGATTATATGGAAAAAACTAATAAATCTGACATTTGAGAAGTCTTTATAAAGTTGTAACCATCAATATTAAGCAAATATTAGACAAAGTTTGTGGCTTCCAATACATGATTCTAATGGAAACCAATATCAAGCTTAAGGGTAATATCTTCTCTATTTGTTAGAATAATGGGAGATTAGGTAGGTTGCATGTGTGATTTTATTCTTTCTTACTTTCTCCGTGAGTCTTCTTACAATTACTTCTTGTTATTTGCTTCAATCTTGTTATTTCTCTATAGCTTCAATGTGGATCAAACCTTTTAGCTTAATCTAATTTAAAGAGATATTCAATGTCAGTCTTGTTTAGGTTCAAGGAAAAGGGAGTAATTGTTCTAGCAATTGCCACAGATTATTAAAAGGCTTGAGTAGTTAAGAATTAAAAAGACATTATTTTATTAATTACTTAATTAATTTCTAAACTAACCTTTATGTGATATTTTTGATTTTCAAAAATTTTAACTACTTAATAATAAAGATTACTAGATTCCAACATGTAGTGGTTGATGAGTTGCAGATTGGCCATGTCAACAAGGCCTTGTCAACTAAGCCCCGTCGATTAGGCCTCGTCAACTAGGCCCTGTCGATGCATCGTTCCATGTGTTGACATGGCCCTGTTGACATAGGGTCTATTCTTGCCTATAAATACATGCCAACCTGTCATGTTTAGACATCATCTTGTCATAGTGTAGCCAAGCTCTTACAGTTTTTACATTTAAAAGTTAGAATATTTTCTCAAGTGCTCGTAGCAGGAGTCATTGAGTGTATGGATCTTTATTCGAGCATTTTTGTACTTGAGCATGATAGTGTATGCGATAATAAAGATGAGCTTTTTGATCAAACCTTATAGCATTCTAGATAGCTTAGATGCTTTATTCATGCATTTAATGTTTTCAGTTATTTATTCAATGTTCTTCAAGAATTAAGCTAATTAAGTAATTAATTGAAATAAGCTAAATAGTGATTAAGTCAACACATAAGTACAACCACTTCAAGCATGCGTATGATGTTTGGTAATTCCTATAGCACTTAATGCTTGGTAACCTAGCAATGTTATATGTGTTCAAGATGTGTATGATAAGTGGGACTAGATGCTTATGATAGGACTAGTTGAATAGTAGTTAGCTCATTAGATCAAATTAGATATTAAATCACTTTATTCTCTATCTTGTTTAATTCAAGTACCAAAACTATAAAATATTAAATGACAAAAATCATGCGCCTTAATTATACTTAAACCATATCCTTGAGCTTCACAAGTGTAGTTGGAAAGACAACGAACGTCCTCACCATCTAGTTTACTTCCTAGAGAACTAGTGCATCAAAAACTATAGAGTCCATGGAATTCAGCTGGATCATACGTGAACACTTTGTGATTTGTATGGTTGGATGTAGGGGGTACCTCATTGCTCATCATTGATGCTATTGCCGGTGACTCTTTTTTTTTGAAACGTGCACTATTTAGGTTTAGTGAACATTATTAACATCATTGAATGAACTCTAAGGTTAATATTGTTATCATAATAAATATAATCACAAAAGCACATTGATATTTTATTTGTTTTGCAAAATGTCTTTTCCTTACAAGTGTGACGATGTCAAATCATTGGTTCCACAAGAATGCAAAGTGGTATATACTCATCCAAATGAGTATGTGCCTAAATTCACCTTCATCCTACATCAGGATGAGTAACTGCGATGATGTGACATGGAAGGCAATGTTGTAATGCCTCCCAATCAATCTATGCTCATGATGCTACTTCAAATTATTAAGAAGTTAGGCATCCAAGATCTTCAAGAGGAATACATTATTTATAACTATGACTACTAGGACTATTGTCCCATTGAAACACATTGCTAGAGAGATCGACATTAAGAGAGGCACCATGAGGTTGTGAAGAGAAAACAGCTCACTAATCCCTTATTCTTGTTGAACCAAGATAATAATGAGGACCTTCCCTTTGGGGGTTCTCAACATGAAAATTCTCCATCCCTTGTTACTAGTGATGGGGGTGTGGCCCTGAATCTATAGTTCATGATTAATAATCCAGGTTCAGGAAAAGATGGTAGTCAAGGTAGGGGATTAGATAAGTGTCAAGATGATAAGAAAATTGATGAATGTGGCTATAAAATTGAATAGGAATTGGTAGATATCATGGTGAAGGTAGTCCTCCCTCTTCGCCCTCTCCATCTGCATCTTCTTCTTTTTCCTCTTCTAGCTTTGAAAATTACCACAGAAAGAATAACCATGATGGAGGTGAACAACGAGACAACCATACTGATTGCTCAACCCGTAATGAATGAAGGGGTAATAGAGGACATCATTATCCCAACAAAATAATGATGATGATGAACCCTTTTTGGTAACTCGAAGCATTCTTAATATTGCAGAGGCTGTAAAGATTCCAACTAGCCATGTGAGAGATAGTCAGATCAAGTGCCTAGACATGAACAATATCCTAAGATTTGAGGTGGGATATAACTCTGATCCACAAACACATCTACAATTTTTCCATGATGCCTATGCCTTGCAAAAAATTGAAAATGATTGGCAGAAACTCAAGCTATTTCCTAAGATACTCATCAAGGAAGCAAAAATTTGGTACCAGCCCTTAGAGTTGGAATCTGTCTACTGATGGAGTATAATTCTCAAGCTATTCTATGTTAAATACTCAATGTACTCTAGAGTGTCCAATTTGAGAAGGCAAATTCAAGGCTAGAAGTAAGGGATCCCTTACCCTTGGATGCTGCCATGGGTAGATACTATTCTCTCATACATCGATGCCTTGGCCATGGCTATTCTCAAAGGGAACAACTTCACCACATCATAGATGGGCTCTGGGTAGAAACTAGAAGAACTCTTAAGGTTTATGCCCAAGGAAAACTATTCAAACTAAGAGCTCATCAGATTCAAAGGTTGATAAAGTAGGTAGCAAAAGAAGAAGGTGAGTTGCGGAAAAGGGAAAGTGTAGAAGAATATAATAGGGACCCTTCCCTCTAGAAAAGGGAGCCACTCAATGAGGTGGCGAATAGGAAAACCTTGCTCATCCAAAAATATGTTATTGGCATTTCGACAAAGGTTGATAAACTATGGGACTCTTTGGATGAAAAATTTCAAACCACTATGAAGATTGTTGAAGAATCCAAAGAGAAAAATAGTGATTATAACTGCAGGAGACAAAATGAAGCTAAACATGCCTACTAAAGAGGTTAGGGCAAAGTTGCTATAGTAGAAGAAGTTGTGGAAACAAACTCTAATGATGATGTTGGGTGTGAAATTTGTTAATATGACCATCCCAAGGGATGGTGCCCTGTGGTCTCATACTTGCAAGAATTTGGGGTGTACACGCTGAATCCTTGACTAGCAAGGAGACAAGCACCAAGATGATTGCCTTATTCGCAAGGCCATCCAAGGAAGTTCCACGAGCATCAATAGGCTTACTAACTAAGTGGAGCTCCACCACAACCATATGAGCAATACCAACAGTGGTAATAACCATAGTCATGGGGGATGCTGTCGCCAAGACAACTGTACCCTTACAGGCAACTAGATCCATATGGGTACTATGTTTAGCAACTTATTTCCCCATGGAGTTCTGTCAACCATGCCTCATTCCAACATCACTATTACCCTCAAGAGTACCATTGAACTCATTCACCATCTACTTGAGGGGAACACCCATATCTATACAATCCTTTGCATTTATTTGCACACATCCCTTCACCTTCAACCTAGTTACCTCTTGCTCCATCAATGTAGGGTGAAATTCCCCCATAGTCGTAGCAGCGAAATGTTATGAGGGTTGTACATTTACAACTGGCCTTCTAGCCAAGTGGTTTAGATAATTGATCCAATAAATGACCATTTTCTCGATACAAAAGTCCATCCAAATCCTCATAACCTAATGTGGTCAGTTGCCCTATATCTTCAACACCCTCATCCTTTGCATCAAACGCATTCGAGAGCCCTTCAAACCAAACACTGCCTCAGATCCACACTATGATGTTAACTCATGTTATTTCCAATTGGATTAAAGCTAGAAACCTTTACATAAAAAGATATGACTTGGGAAGTCCTCTTATTTACTTACATATTGCTAGACATGAGCCATGCAAGGCTCTTCTTGATTCTAGTTCCAGTGTTAATCTCATCTCCCATGACATGTACAAGGCTTGGAACCTACCAGCTGTCAAGAAGAGCAAGATCCATTTGGAATTGGTAGACTAGTAAATCACTCTCCCTTTGGGATTAGTGAAGGACATTGTGACTACAATTTTTGGGTGGTCCTTTCCTACCAATTTTCTGGTGATCAAGATAGAAAACTGCAAGGGTGACTTCCCCATCATTATGGGATGTGCATGGTTAAGCACAGTTGATGCATGGCATTAGGGACCTATCTTTGGAAATCTCTAAGGAGAAAAAATTTGGATAATGAGAGAAGAAGCATGTTTCATGCATCATGTACAATAATAACATGTGCAATTGTATGCAAATAATATGGTCCATTAAAAGTACATTCATCAAAGCATGCAATTAGTGTGCACATGAAACCGATATCCAAAGGTGTATATATGCAATAGCCACAAAGCAGGAGGGCACCTAGTGATTGATAGCTAACTTTGATAGTAGCACACTATGCATGGAACCCTTTGAGAGCTTGACATGTGTCTATGTCAAAGGCATGAATGAACTTGAGCAGGTTCATCACCAACTCTCTAATGATGAAGTTGATGATACTTGTTGGGGAGAGTTGGTAATCCCTGATCATTTCAAGCTTGAACCCCTAGAGTTAAAAACTCTACCAACTGGCATAGAGTATGCATTTTTTAAAAATGGAAAGCTAGTTATAATCAATGCAAATCTTGCTTCCAAATAAAAAGACAAGTTGTTGAAGTTGGTCAAAAAATGGCCAACAACCTTTGCTTGGTCATCTCCCGAACTGAATAGAATCGATCCAAGGATATGTTAACACTATATCTACACTGACCTAGCCATGAAGCCAAGAAGGTAGCTATAGCGACAGTTGAAACCCAAGTTGAAGTAGATTATTAAAGAGGAAATTGAACAACTCCTCAAGGTGGGGTTCATCTATCCCATCGTGGATAGTGAGAGGGTTAGCCCATTCATAATTGTGCCAAAGAAAGGTGGCAAGCGAGAAGTTTGCATGAACTTTAGGTTTTTGAATATGGTAACATTTAAAGATCATTTTTCATTACCATTTGGGGACCAAGTGTTGGACACCATTTCTAGGCATTACTATTATACCTTCTTGGATGGTTATAGTGGTTATAATAAAATTCAAATTGTGCTAGAAGATTAGGCCAAAACAACATTCATGAGTCCTTGGGGGACTTTTGCATATTGCAAGATGCCATTTGGTCTATGCAATGCCCCTACAACATTTCAATGCTTGGTCCTTAGTATTTTTCAACAACAGATTGGTAGTGGAGTAGAAGTCTTTATGGATGAATTTTCTACCTATGGGACTAAATTTGAACAAGCCCTGGATTGCCTTGAGTAGGTATTGAATTGGCAAAACCTTAGGCTCAATTGGTAGAAATAACATTTAATGGTCAGAAGGGTATAGTACTAGGGAATTGAATTTTGCAAAAAGGGATTGAAGTAGACTCGAAAAAGATAAGGGTCATCCAAGGAATCACACGCAAACTAGAAATAGTTAAAGACATTTGATCATTCCTTGGAAACACTGGCTACTATCGATGGTTTATAGGAAGTTTATCTAAGATCACAAATTTGTTGGTTGAGCTTACAAAGAAAGATGCTCCATTTGTCTAGACCAAGAAGTGCAAACATGCATTCCAACAGCTAAAGGAAAAACTCATAAAAACTCTAATCCTATGGGTACTAGACTAGTCTAGGCCATTTCATATAATGAAAGATGCATCTAATTATGTCTTGGGAGCTATACTTGCATAGTTAGATGATAAGAAACATCAATATTAAATCCACTGCATAAGTTGAAGCATTGTGGGTGAACAGTTGAATTACACCTCAATTGAGAAAGAACTAATGGTAGTGATGTATGCTCTTGAAAATTTTAGGCAATATATGCTTGGCTACAAATTTTTTGTGCACACAAATCACATTGCCATCCACTTCTTAATGAATAAGCCAATGGTAAGCCCTAGTATCATATGCTGGCTCATGATCTTATAAGAATTTAGTGTCACAATGGTAGATCGAAAAGGGACTGAGAATGTGGTCATTGACTACCTCTCTTGGTTAAGATGGGATAATAAAGAGGAGGAGATTTTGCTCTGTGATCAATTTCTAGATGAAATCCTCTTTACAGGAGCAGTAAATGACCAAGTTCTCACTAAATCAAAATGGTATGATGGCATCCTCACTTATCTTCTCACTTAAGAGATGCCACAAGATTTGGACCACAAGAAGAAATAATAATTTCTTTATTGGACAAAGTACTTCATGGAAATCAATAGATACCTTTATAAGGTGTGCGTCAATGGCTTGGTTCATTGGTGTGTTCCTGATATAGATCAATTATGTGTTCTCTAGGATGCTCATGAAGGCCCTTGTAGAGGCCACTATGTAGGGAGATGCATGACCATAAAAATCTAGATGGCATGATACTATTGGCCTATAATCTTTAGGGATGCCCACCAATTTGTCCAATGTTGTGAATGCTATCAAAGAGATGGTGGGATAATTGCATGAATGGAAAGTTCTCAATAGTGCATTCAACCAGTAGAGTCCTTTGATATATGGGGCATAGACTTCATGGGTCCCATCACACCCATGTTTAATAGAAAGGTGTACATCATCGTAGCAGTCAACTACTACACTAACTGAGCAAAAGTAGTAGTCATCACTGACTATACATCATCCACTACTGGTCGATTTGTACAACAAAATGTTGTAAATAGGTTTGGGGTTCTAAGTGCACTAATTTCTGACAATGGAACCCATTTTATAGGTGCCACTTTTCAAAAGCTGATGTAACACATAGGGATTGAAGATAAATTAACAACACCTTACCATCCCCAAGTTAATGGTCAAGCAAAGGTGACTAATAGGAAAATTACAAATATTCTAACACAAACTATCAACAAATATAGGAGAGTCTAGAGCACAACTAAATGATGCCATTTGGGCCTACCTCTGAACATGAAAACTCCTTATTGGCTGCTCTCCCTATGAGTTAGTGTACGAGAAACTTCCAATGCTCCCAATTTAATCCAAGCTCCATACACTCTCAACAACCTATGATCTAAATATTAACCTAAGTCTAGCACAAAAAGAAAGATTGACCAATTTCAATGTGCTAGAAAAAATTGATTAGTAACCCTATCTTTGAATGAAGTGCACAAGGTGTTCAACAAATAACAACATGACCTAAGAATTTGGAAAGTAAAATTTCAACCTGGAGATAAGGTTCTCTACTAGAACCCCACACATGTATCCTAGAAAAAAAAGTTCCAAATGTTGTGGAAGGGATATTATATAATTAACGGAACCTTTCCCTCTAGGGCCATGTTAATCTACAAACCTAAAAGCTCACATAGAAAGCAATTGCTCAACATCCAACAAGTGAAACCTTTCCTAGAGCCAAGACAAGCCAGTACAACTACCACCTCATTGGATGGACAACCACACTCTATATTCTACATCTCTTCCCTTCAACATAGTCATGGGGGAGATGGCCATTTATGCTAACCATTCACATGGCTCATCAGTTTTTCACCTTTTTATTTTTTAGTTTTTTTATTTTACACATTTTTTGTCGTACACTTGATTTTTGCCCATTTGCTTGATTTTTGTTTTACTTTATCTTTCTTGAATATTTTATACTTTCTTATATATTTCATTTTATTTTTGTAAGACTTTCCATTATTTTTGCTAATAAAAATGCTTTATTACTGTAGGACACAGTGCCAATGTTGCTATTTACTAATGGTGGTTTATGCTTAATGTTGTGATTGTTAATGTTTGGTTTCTATTTTTCAATTCTGATGTTTGAAGAATAAGACATGGTTTATTTTTCATGACATAGGTAGTGAATCCACGTCATCCACCCATCCATAAACTCTATGGTTTTCCTTGTTTTGGAAGTTATAGGTCCCTTTCATTAAATAAAATTTTAATAAATTGATGATCTTGGTAGTTTTTGAAATTGGGAAGGATTCAAAGGTTTGCACTAGGTGTGACTTTAAGGGGACTTAATACTCTTTGTATTCTTCTACTTACTTAGGTGCTTGAGTGTTTTCATTGGCTTTTGGCCATTCCATGTCGACTAATAGTAGGAAGTCGAATAAAGTCTTTACATGGTGTGGTTCCCATTAAAAAAAACATGATGGGAATTCAAAGCACATCCCTTAGACAAATAAATGGGTAACAAGCAATGGTTATGAGACTAGAAAGACATGTTACCCATGCCTGAAGGTCCCCTTTAACTAAGACCCTCTCTCACTTCCTACTTCTCTTTTCTTCTCTTTATGGTGTAGTGGTTGTTTTATGGGAGCATGCTTGTATCTTGAGGGGTGGATCAGTCTTGGAGTGGCAATAAGAAGTCATTGGAAGTGGTTGGTTTTGATCTGGACTAAGGATGGATCTTCTCGGGTTATTTTAAACACAAACTCTATAAGGGACTTCTTGTGACCTTAATTTGGAATTCCATCCTACCTTCTTAGTCATTCACCTATGCTGCCCATAACTCACCTCAATGCTAATTTCTATGTTATGCTCAATGTATTAGGTTGATTTGTTGGAATTCTTGGACAGATTCTTTTGGGTTGGTCGTTAACTTTTCATGACCATTAATTGACTGTGGGGCCCGCAGACTCCTTAGTTGAGGTTATGCAAGGGTAATAAGGGAAAATGCATCATCCTGGAAGGGCAACTTGAAATGGATCAAGTACAAAACCAACACTTGGTCATAGAGGTTGCTAAACTACATGCCCATTTTGCTAATCTCACATTCCTCAAACAAGCTAATCTCAGTAGCTTCAAGAATGATTAAAACAAGCTGAGGAGGGAATGGTGATGACCATCTTCAACTAGTTGATAGAAAAAGAAAAAACCTACTCAGTTCAAAAGGATTTGGTTCAGTTGTACCAAGAAAATGCAACACTAATCATAGAAAACTATTACTTGCAAAATTTTGATGCATAAAAAAAAAAGATGCAGGAATTCATTCATCAACTGTAGGTGTAGCTTGCCATAGTGAACATGGAATTGAGGAAATTGGTAGTAGAGAATCACAATATTTCTATGGAGGAAGTTTGTGCATTACGCCAAAAATATACCATTGAAATTACTGCCTGGAAAAATGAGGCTATCAAATTTGAGATAGTTAAGAATCACTACCATGACCAGGTTGGCTTGCAGAAAGAAGTAAATGAGAAACATATTCAAGTGGCTAAGAAAAAGTAAATGAGGCCCTCCAACAACTCCAACAAAGAAGAGAAGTGTGGTAGCTCATCATTGATGAGATAGATGCCTATAGCAAAGTAGAGATTTTCCTGAAGGAGTTGCAAATCGAAGAAATGATAGAGTATATGAAATTGGCTAATCTTTGATATGCAAACCTAGTGATGTTAACTACCAGACGACCATAGTGAGAACTCAAAAAATAGGTGGCCAGATCATACTTGCTATATAAGGTTGAGTTCAAGCATGATAAGGACACCAAGAAAAAGCTTAAGATGGAAAACCTTGAACTCAAAGTTCTCAAGGCATGATTTACCAATCAATGATCAACTGTGAATAACCTAGCTAGGTGAATGAATGATTACCAAGAGTTGCAAAATGTAATTAGGACGTTTGACATCAAGTGCAAAAAATTTGATGTCTTGTTCATCAATGCTAAGGAGCTATTCCTTGCAATTCCCTATCCTTGGGATGTGCCCATTCTCACCCACATTGGTGAAGCTGCATGGATTATGCATGATCCTAGGAGTAAGGAGGAGAAAATGAAAGTATTGCTGGATGCTTTTTGCCTCCCACCAAAAGTTGCAGTAGCAATTGGACAACCACAACAGGCTCAACCACCACATGTTCTTGAATTTGGAGAAGGTCCATTAGAGCCATAGGAGCCTCCACCGCCAAAGACCATGTGATTTTTTAAATTATCTTCATGCCATTTGAGGATGTGTTGTCTAATTTTTTATTTGGTGTTCAATTTTGTATCATGAACATCACAACATTGGGCACTTAGTTTTGTCATGTTAGTCTTGTTGTGTTCTATGTTAGTCAATAATCCCATACCCTTCCAATTTTGTAAGGAACTCGAGGATGAGTTTTGATTTAGTTGTGGGGGTATGATGAGTCTCGGATTGGTTGCATTGACAAGGCCTCATTGACTAGGCCTTATCGACTGGGCCCTGTCAGCTAGGCCCCATCAACACATCGTTCCATGTGTTGATGTGGCCCCATTGACTAGGCCCCATCAACACATGATTCCATGCATTGATGTGGCCTTGTTGATGAAGGGTCTATTTTTGCTTATAAATATGTGCCAACCCACCATGTTTAAGCATCATCTTGTCAAAGTGTAGTAAAGCTCTTATAGTTTTTATGTTTGAAAGTTAGCATATTTTCCTAAGTGCTTGCAGTAGGAGTCATTAAGTGTGTAGATCTTTATTTGAGCATTATTGTACCTGAGCACGATAGTGTGTGTGGCAATAAAGATGAGCTTTTTAATCAAAGCTTGCAGCATTCTGGATAGCTTAGATGCTTTATTCATGCATTTAATGTTTTCAGTTATTTATTCAATGTTCTTCAGTAATTAAGCTAATTAAGTAATCAATCGAGATAAGCTAAATAGTGATTTAGTAAACACATAAGTACGACTGCTTCGAGCATGCATATGACGTTTGGTAATCCTAGTAGCGCTTAACACTTTGTAACCCAACAATGTTATATGTGTTTAGGATGTGTATGGTAAGTGGGATTGGATGGTTATGATAGGACTAGTTGAACAGTAGTTAGCCCATTAGATTAAAGTAGGTATTAAATTACTTTATTCTCTATCTTGTTTATTTCAAGAACCAAAACCATAAAATATAGAATGAAAAAAATCATGTGCCTCAATTACACTTAAATCATACCCTTCATCTTCACAAGTGTAGTTGGGAAGACATGAACGTCCTCAACATCTAGTCTACTTCCTACAGAACTAGTGCACCAAAAACTATAGAGTCTATAGAATTTGATTGAATCATGCATGAACGCTTTGTGATTCATATGGTTGGGCATAGGGGTACCTCGTCCTTGATCAGTGGTTGTTGAGATGATTCCAATGATACTAATTTCATCTTGATTTAATGAAAAATTTACAAGATATCATACTTTTAATTTTTTTTAAAAATATGCTAAAGTTAAAGATTAGAAAAATTAAACATTTAAATTTAGAAAAGTAATTTAGGTAAAATGGAAGTGAAAATTTAGATCTCTTAGTACTAAATAGAAATTTTCAACTTCATTGCACTAGTTGCCATGTCGATTGTCAATGTTGTGATTACTTATCCTAACATCATTTATTAATTCCTAATTTTAAAAAATTAATTAGAAAATAGGATCATTACATGTGAATCTCAACCATACCATTATGCACAGTGAAGTTGCAACATAGCACAGTACCCAACTTTGCCCTTACATGGTGGAATCAAGAGGTATGATTATGGAAAGGTCATATTTGATCCTAATCTAACATCAAAAAAAGTATTATGACATCATAGGAAATTATAACAATTAGATTCTTCAATCTTAAGGCAATGTGTTATACTAGTTACATTATCCTCTTATCTTTAGCCCTTGTACCAACTTCATTTGCATGCATCATTATGCAGGAAGTGTTAGCACTCTCTAAGTAGTTGGATCCATCTTGCTATCCCCTTCAAGAAATGACTAGAGTGGACCATAATAATTATAATCAAATTATTAGATCATATTGTTGAATTAACTAACAAAGGATCGACCTACTGCATAAGACTCCTAGGTATCCAGTCTAACATTAAGTTGACTCCAATTTAACTAGCCAACATTGAAATATTAGCTTCTACTAATAAGATTTCGGGATGCTACTATGTAGCTTCTATTGTAAGAGATAATAGAAAATGGCCTAGCTTACATGCAATCTCCTTATTACTAGACATCTTGAAACATCCCCATCATTAGTTGATCTTCAATGAAAGTATCTAGTGATTGTGCTACTAAGTAAAATGTTTTAAAAGCTTGGATTGAATGATAGGGATCATCATAATTATCTTTACTACTCTTATTCAAGTGGCTAACCTATTGAATACAATCTTGAGCCTAATTTCACTTTTTTCCTTAGACTAACTAGGTTTGAGCCTCAATTATGAGTATCCCTAGGTAATTTGGTTTGAGTCTTCTTGAAGGATTAAAAGCTCCTTAGAACCCTTAAGGATTGCATGTGCATGCTAGCTTCTAATGCATCTAAATTGGCCTCACCCATGTCCCATATCATGTTAAGGATAATTGTTGCTAATTCACTACTCAGCCTAATACATGTCCTATACCATGTCATGACTCTTTGATGTTGTTGAGATGATGCCACTTTCATTTTCTGCAACTTCTACCACATCTAAGTCATTCAATATCCTCCAAGATATGACAACTAAGTTAACTCTAGCAATCATAAGACTTAGAAGAGGCATCAAGAAGAAACATTAGCATTAGACCTAAGAACAGATCTACTATCTCTCTGAAGCAACAAGATATTTCCTATTGACTAACAAGCCTATTAACATTTTAAGCATAAAGTACCAACAACCTTAAGTTAGAAAAAGATGTGAATGGAATATGATGATTAAGACAGTAACCCAAAACATGCTATTGCATAAAATAAGCATGACTTGTATCAATCCCTTCTCCAAAAAAGGAAAAAAAAAAAACATAGGACACCACTACACTAGCCTTTGTTAATAGTAGTTGGAAAACCCCCATGGGACCCCCATGTCCTCTCCCATCATTGTAATACCTTTCTCTTACTAGTTTGTTACAGATGCCACCCTATGGTGTCTTGCCTATTATTAGTCCCTAGCCATCTACACAATTGCTACCCATAATCAATTCTTGTAATAAACTCTTATTCTATCTTTTTCATCAAGATTTCTAATGGTAAAAATCCACAATGTTTTCATACACTATGAGCACTCTAGGTCTGCATTAGCTTAGAGCAAAAGAACATTGTAAGTATCCTAAGTCTACATTAAACTAGATGATCATGGACATCATTAGTCCATATGAAAATTGGGCAAGAAAAATTTAAATTTTGAGCGATAAATTTAAATATTAATTCATGATAAAATTTGACAAAGTAGGATCATTGAGTTGATTTGCACCAACCAAGCTAAAAATTATATTATTAAGTGCAATGGTTTTAAAGTAGTACTAGAATGGATGACCTCTTGGGAAGTCTTAAAATTTACACAAATTTTAAATTTTGAATTGACCATAACTTTGAATTTCATAATTCTTTTTGATAAAAAATAGTCATTTCTAGCAAATTTTAACTATTTGGATATAATGGTGAAGTCATATTTTGTATAAAAAAACTCCAAAAATTAGTTTTTGAACCCTTAGAAATGTCTCAAGGATCTTAAAAACTTAAAATTTCTGTAGAAACCAAATCAAAAATTAGTTTTAACAACCAAATAGTCATTTTTAGCTAATTCAGACCTTTTGAATCTAACTAGATTGGTAATCTTGGTCAATTAGATTGTTAAAATTAATTTTACTTAGTTATAACTTCTTTGTTCAATGATCTAATCATTTATGATCTTAATATAATGTTATTGTTAGGAACCCATGTTTGGAGTCCAATAAGTGCATTGGAGAATCATGGAAATCCACATCAATGATCAAAAAGGTATCCTTGAGCAACAAATTAATGAGATCATAGGAACCCAAGAGGAGATTCATAATGTAAACTAGGGGCTTGGGAAGAACATACAAGGTATGTTTAGGAAGATTAAGAATTTATCCAAAAATTTCAAGGAAAAATGGTTAGAAGTCCAAGAGAAGATGGTCTCCTTCATACATTCCATCAAATAATTGATAGATTATTTGTTTCAATCCTACAACCAAAATCGACATTAATCCGAAACTGAACTTAAGATCAATTCCCTGTAATTAATCATCAAGATAACGAAAATCCATATTAAATATTAAGATTAGATTAATAAGAAGAGAATTGTTGGAATTGACCAAAGCAACCTAGAAAATCATTGACTTAAGTTCATGCTAATAAGGTAAAGCTAAATCATTATGATGGGGCCCCAGCATCAAGTGCGAAAGCAAATGGCTAGTTCATACCATGAAAAACTATGTTAACATGTTGTATCTATTGAGATAAGAACTCCTTGAAGTCATCACCCTATATTTGAAAGGACTTACAACAACATGATGGAATGGCTTGAAGGTTCAAGGATTGATCATTAACTAGCATGATTTTTTCTAAGAATTTGAGCAAAACTTTATACTAGAAACCTTTCTTAAGAAGCATAATATGTGGTTTAACTTGTTAAGACTATATTAACATCTATTAGAAGATGACTACAATGAGTTTGTGACCTATCAAGGTATGTGAATAATCTAGATGAGAGTGAGATTACTTCTAAGTTCATTAGAGGGTTGGTAGTCGAACTACATCCTCAAACTTATGCTTGTAATCCAAAAATGATTGATGAAGCCTATAGAATTACTAAAGAATATGAAGAATTAAATTAGGTTAGAAATGCTTCCATCATGCAATCAACCATAAAAAAAAATCCCTAACAAGAAAATCCAAATGAGCTATTTCAATTACAGTGAAGACCATTTCAAGAGAGATTGCACGAAGTAATGAATAATATTTAAAAGAAACCAAAATAGGACATAGAAGTCTAATATCATTGTAGCCAAGGAAAAATCTCAATCACCCACATCCGTCACAATAAAGATAATTTCAACAACCACTAAATTAGATTTATAAAAATTTCAATTTGATTTACTTATATTTGAAGGATTTATTAAGGGTAGAAAAGGAAAATTCTAAGTATGAACTTGTAGATGGAATGATCGTGAGTAAGCATTTTATATATGATAAAATTAACTTTAATTTCCAAGAAATTTCTTTCTTTGATGAATTTTATGAATTTAAATTATAAGATGTAGACACAATTTTAGGAATGTTCTTCCTTTAAAAATTTTAATGTTACTACTTATTTTGAAACTTATATCTTAAAAGTACCCATTGCTAATGGAGTCGAGATTCTAAGGGAGGTAGAAATAATAAAGAAGGTTCATAGCATAACTATTAAATAATTCAAGAGATTAATCAAGAAAGGTAAAACTATGTTTTTAGTAAAAGTAACCAAATTTCAAAAGCCTACTAATATCAAACTTCTAAAAGAACATAAGAAATCTAAACATTTAGTATTTGGCGAAACTAAGGAATTAGTGAGGAGCCATGTTTTGGTAGGGCTTTGATATTGGAGTTGCATTATTGGGTATCCAATATTAGGGTACAACCTTTGATGTCAAGGATTTGGTATCACTCCTTCTATGCTAGCCTATAAGTATGGCATTTGGGTGCACAGTTTGGATATCGATTTCTCTATTAGATTAAATGATTAATTTCTCACTTAAGGTAGACAATCCTAGAGGAGATGGAGTAAGTCCTAGATCGAGGAGGGCCTCAAGGCCTAGGACCTTCTCAAAACCTAGAAAAGATAAATCAAGGGACCATGCGGAGAACTATAGAAGCCATGGCAATTCTCCTAGTTCCTCATCTTTATCTTCCTCTTCAATGCCTAGTTCTAACAAACATGAATGTAGGAATAGAGATAAAGATCCACTATGGGGTTGAAATAAGGATAGAAATCAACACCAAGGGAAAAATCAAAGACATTAAAATGAACATAGACAAGATCATCACAATTAGGCAAATAGAAATAGAAATTTTCACCATGACAAGTCTAATGTTGGTAAACCCTTATTGGCCACTAAGAGCATGATGCAGATTACAGAGGTAGTTAAAATACCCTATAGGAATAGAAGAAAAAGTTGCATAAAAAGGTTTGATATGAATAACATCCCTAAATTTGCAAGAGGCTATAATTCTAATTCGTAACATCATTTACAAGCCTTCCATGAAGCTTGTGTCTTACAGAACATTGAAAGTGGGTGGAAAAAGCTTAAGCTCTTTCCAAGAACACTAATAGACAAAGCCAAAGTGTGGTATAGATCGTTAAAACCAAACTCAATCCATAGGTGGTCCACGATGCTGGAAATTTTCAATAAGAAATACCAAACCTATGCGAGGATATCCAACCTAAGGAAATGAATCTAAGGATGGAAACAAGAACAACATGAACCCTTGGATATGGCCCTAGATAGATACTATTCTCTTCTGTATAAATGTCTAGGCCATGATTTCTATGAGGAAGAGCAACGTTTCCACATCATAGATGAGTTTCATAGTCAAACAAGAGAGATCCTTGGGAGGCATGCTCAAGGTCGATTATACGAACTGAGAACCCATCAAATCCAAAGGCTAATTGAGAGTGTGGCAAAAGAAGAAGGAGAGTTATGTAAATGAGAGAATGTTGAGGAATATCAATGGACCCATCTCTTTTAAAAAAGAGGGTTCATCTATATGATTAGGAAAAATAGGTAGCTATTGATGTGATGATTTCACAACAAACCTTTTCAATATAAAAGTCTATTGATGAGCTTGAAGTAAGGCTAGATAAGATGTCAGAATGGATAAATGAGAAAGTTAAAACTTGGATAGAAATCATATAGGAGAGGGTAACATAAAAAAAATCAAGTGATCACAACAAAAGGAGGAAAAAAGGAACAAGACATAGGTAAGAACATTGATTAGCAAAAAGGAAAAATGGATATAGAAGAATAGGCTATAGACTCATCCATCAAAGAAGATGATGGATGTGACATCTACCTAGATGACCATCCAAAGGGCTATTACCTAGTCATGTTACATCTACATGAGTATTGGGCTTTTGCATTGAATCCCAAGTTCATACAAAAGCAAATGCCTAGGAAATTACCTTTCTCATAAGGTAATTATAGAAAGTCCAACAACTAATCATACTATCCTAGTGGGACTTCTTACCATCCTCAACACTATCATTAACTGTAGTGGTAAAATCCACAGTTTTTGGGGAGGCCATCATCAAACTAGTGCTACCCTTATTGTCAACCAGACCCATTCAGATACTACATTCAACAACCTATTTCTCCAACTAGTTCTACTTCCTCTACTTCAAATTACTACTACCTTTATCTTGAATATCATCAACCTACAACATCTTCTATGAGGTCATCACCTCACAGCTCTCATCCTCCATCATATCTTCAATACTCTCATACTCACCTCGATCACATGTCATGGCTAACAACACAAGAAGGTTCAGCACCACAACATTAATGACAAAATGCCACTTGTTCTATGAACATACAAAAAAAGATAATGCTAATAGATCTCCACCACAATCTCGTAAATGCCATTTCTTTATTGATGGTTCCCATGTGTAAGAATAACACTAATGGATCTACTAACTCATCCAACCTACCACAATGCCAATCAAGTGCAACACCCATCCTCTCACAACCAATGACCTCTAATCCTACGTAAAGGCTAAGATCGATTGTTACTCTAACACTTGATAGAAATCATGAATCTAGCACTATGAAGAGAAAAAAATTCATGCATCACTAATCATGATAAAGGGTGCAATCATGGGCCAGATATTCGTAAAGTTAACAAAACTCCCATTCTGATCCACTATATGTTTCAAAACCAAGTGTGTGAGCAACAACCCATCTATGCAGCGACCACTAAACTAGAAGACATCCAATGGATTGAAAATGAAGGTCTAACACTATTTCACAAATGCATGGAGCCTACATACCCACTTATTAATTCTTGTCATGGTCAAAAGCTTAGTTGTGGGAGAGATGCCACATCCTAATATCAAGAGTTAATAAGTGTTTTTCATCTTTTTGGTTTACAATTTTTTATCATTTTCTCATTTCTTGATACAAATTTTACTCATCCTTTTCAACTTTTTCCTCTTTTTATTTTTATTTCCTTTGTGAATAATCTCAATTATGAATGAAATGATAAGATGTAGCTTGATGAGGTGAGGTTTTCTCTATGTTGTCAAAGTCATGAGGGATGGATTATTTGGATAGTGAGGCTATGTCATCCATCCATCCATCCCATTAATAAGAGGTTCTTACCATGGTCATAATGATATTCTTTTCCATCATCAAACTAAGAATAAACTTGTAATCATTATGCCTAGATAGAAAAGTGAAGAACGAAGTGGGAATGCAAAGGGTGTGACATCAAAGGGATTTGTGGATTCTCTTGGATTTCTTCTATATGTTCTATCATGTTTCTAAGGTTGTAATTATATCCTTGTAGATTTAATGAAAAATGGGAGTAAGAGTAAAATAAGTGTTGCCTTATCATATTACTAGAAAGACATGTTACCCATGCCTAAAGGTAGTCCTCTTGTAAGGTAGTCCTCTTGTAATTTCTAAGGGTCCCATTGAAAAGACATGTTATCCATGTTTGAAGGTTGGTGGATTTTCAAAAATCAAAAGAAGAAAAAGAAGAAGAAGAAGAAGAAGAGAGAATTACCATTAATAAACTCCTCCCTTAGACAAAATGCCAAGTGATGTTACTCCTTGCAATGGTGGTAGTCTTATGGTTGTCAATCTAAGAGGTTAAACAATGTGATGTCACTAGAACGTGGTTTGGACTTGTTTTGAATATTGGAAAGAAGTTCTAATGATTAATTTAACCATTAATAACACACAAGGATTCATTATGCCTATGGTAAGGCACCTCACATCACAATTCCTATAGTCCTTTCTAAAATCTATCTCATCTCATTGTTCACATGATCATAACTTATGGTTTTGTGTAACATAGAGGTATTCTCTGAAATTGGTGGTCTAACATGTGTGTTTTTCAAAATAGGTATGTGTTGCATTCGATCCCTTTGGTGCCTACGGACATTTTTAGGTGTGGTTAGACAAGGGAATTAAGGGTTGGAGCCTGCTTTGGGGAGGACCCACTTGTATAACTATTATAACTTATACTTTTCTAACATAATCACATCATCTTGAACCTTCCAAGTGCATAAATTTCAATTTAAAAACCTTCCCTTATCATACAACCTATCCATTCTATATTATGGATTCAATACCCTTTTCTTACATCTTTCAAAACTTTTAATTTCTATGATTCTTTTTTCCAACATTACCAGTGCTCGAATATGTATTCTCACTTACCCTAGAACTTTGAACTCTACATGAAACTTTCCAACCAATCACAAGACTTCATTTTCCATGTTGAATGCCCCAATGAAATGCAATTTTAAAGCATTCGATATTGGGTGGGAGTCGATATTGGCTACTTGATATTGAGTCCAAAAAAACTATAAATAGGGCCCCCGTGATTCTTCAAAAATTATTTTCATTATTTGTACCTAAGGGAGTGTTTGCATTTTTCTCTCTAAACTAAGAGCTATGCGCATCCAACTTCCACATGTGAAATCTAGTTTCATACTGCTCCAATTTCCTTGGTTTTTGAACCTATTTAATCTTGGAGTGTTCAATTTAGTCCTTGGGGGGGGGGGTGTTGTGGTGATGTGGTGGGAGGTGCTTGTATGGAAAACTTGTGCTCATGTTTCAAAATTTGCTATTGGCTAGAAGGTATTATAAGGGTAAGAATGTTGAAAAGCTTAGAATTTTTAATGAACAATCAATTGTATGCATGCTAGAACCTTAATTAACATCCATAAGGAATCATAACTATGATTATAGGCCATACATATGGAAAAAGAAGTCAATTGTGAAGGGTTATAAAAGAAGTTAACACTTATTGGGCATTTTTCTTAAAATTTTTCTAACTCTACAATCACATGAACTAAGAACTTAATGAAACTAAGAACATGAGTAAGGTATAAAATTATTGATGATAAATGAAAAAAACCTTAGTAACACAAAATCCTTGATTGATTGTAGATGGTCCCAAAAAGAGAAGGATAAGAAGGGCCTTCGTAGGGTGCAAGCAAACACCTAAGAGAAGGCAAAGGTTGACTAGGAGAACAAGGCTCAGTAGTTGAGCATTAGGAATAGGAGGCCTAATCATTTAGCATTCATCAAGAGGCCCCTATTACAGGATAGTCGGTCTAGGTAGAGGCTGCGAGACCATAGGCTCAAGTGCAGCGACAATGCCTTATGTTGTCCCAAGAATGCCTTCAAGCCATCTAGAAGTGATCCATATTGACTACAATCATCATGGAAATGAACTTTGAGCCATTCATGGAATTTTTCCTTGAGGTGGTCAAAACTCAGCTTTAGGCATTTCCTTTATGACATATTCTTTTTGAAAGTGGTGAATGGTACCTTAGTGAGACGTACCAATTTTGGCATAATAAAGAAGAGGAAACCATCGTCAACATTAGCAGAATATTTGTTTCTTTCTTAGTCAAGGCCATTGCAAAGGCTTTGAACATATCCAATGTGGGGAACAAAGTAGCACACTTGTTCACAAGATCTAAAGTAGAAAGAAGGAAGCATTGGTCGAAGCAGACATATAATAAAGAAGACAAAATATACAAGGAGCTAACTCTGGAAGAGAGAATTTACTTAAAAAATTAACACATACCATCTCTTTCCCACTAAAGGGCTAAATATGATATCAAAATATGCAACTAGAGGAAGTGCAATCCAATGGGAAAATACAATGTCAACCTTTCCCAACTATACTTCATGGAAATTGAATAGTGGTTCGAGGAAAGAAAGGTAGGGAAGTAAAAACTTCTATTTTCTTGACTGATCAAAAAATTATGCAAGATTGTGAGAATCCTAGATTATACTAATGATGTTCCTAAGAGGGCCCAAAATGCTTCATTCTCTAAGTTGCTCAAACTAGTAGCATCAAGGAAAGACCTTGGTGAAAAGTAAGACCAAGAACAAGAGAAGGAGCCAAAACAAGAATCAGAGCAATGACGAGAGTCACAAGTCCCACTGCCACTGCCGTAGGATTATAGATGCTCAATGAGCCATCTGCAGTGAATTGCTAAAACTCTTAGTTGGTGAAGTAGGGATGAATTCAACCTTTTTTGAGTCATTAATGATGCCATTCAACCTACAGTTTCTATTGATCCATCAAGGGAACAAATTTCTTTACAATTAAGAGGAGAAGCCTAGTGGTCATAGCTGATCTATAGGAATACCATGCCTTTCTAAGTGGTGCTTGAAATTGGAGAAGGTGCCATAGTTGTGGTCATGTAGCACCAAGATGCTATAGGCATCGCAGAATTTATAACAAACTACATTAAAGAATCCTTTAATATGCTTATTGTGCCCCTAGTGGACTTAATTTGAACCAAGAGATGCAAAAATGTTAGTTGGAACTTTGATGACTCTTGTGGCTCATGAGCATGTGCTCGATAGATTACAACAAACTGAGCAGGTCATGGGAACCCTCTTCAACATTCCCAGTGATGTCACTATAGTTCAATCTAGCCTCATAGCCACCAAACAAAAACTAATCATGGCAGAGACCTATATAGAGCATTCAAAAGTAGAGGTACATTGATTGCAATAAGAGCTTATCACCTTGAGGGTTGAAAGAAGGGACCCTTCCCAGTTCATTAGGCCTGACCTATTTGAGTAGTTTCAAATAGAGTAGCTAGGCCAATATATTGAACAAAATAAAGTAGCTAAACAGAAAAAGGAGAAAGTGATCTGGAATGCCTCAACTTATGAAGCTCAAGCATATGTGCATGTGAAAGCATTGACTTCTACCCATGAAGAAAACAAGCACCTTACTATTGATAACGTAATGTTGACCACCATTGAAAAGAAAAAAAACATCTTGGAGGAAAGTACCCACTAGTTGAGGGAGTAAGTAGTGAGGGTCAACTAGGACATAAGTAGATTGGTGTGAGAGAACTAAATCCTCTTAATGGAGGAGGCACATACTATAGGTTAGAAGTTTGCAATTGAGATAAGTGCATGGTAGAATGAGGCCAAAAAGCATGAGAAGCTGAAAGAGTGCATTTGGAACTAGATTGGCATGTACAAGAAAATCAATGAAAAAGAAATCTAGATGGCAAAGGCCTACACCAGTTTCATGTTAGTGCAAAATCCTAATTGGTAGTCCATCTTAGATAGTTATGCCTTGGTCCACCAAGTGGAAGTGAAAAACAAGGATTTGAAAATTGACGATTTGAAGGAGTACATAACATTAGCTAACCTTTGTTATGCGAACCTAGCCATGTTAATAGCAGGTTGTCCTAGAAACGAATTAGAAAATTAAGTAGCAACCACTTATGCTTTATACAAGAAAGAGTTTGTAGAGAGAAAAAATGTTATACAAAAAATTCACATGGCAAACTTAGAATTAGAAAAAATTAAGGCTTCCTACCATGGGAAAAGAGATGTAGCTTCAAACCTAACTAGAAGACTAACAAATTATCATGAATTAAGAGAAAAGGCTAGGGTTTTTGAGGAGGAACAAAGGAAGTTCGTGGTGTGGTATGTAATAGCTAATTAGGTATTTCCATAGCTACCATGTATATGGGAGGTACCAGCTTTAGCACATATTGGATCATTAGCTTGGATGGTGCATGACCTAAGAGTGGAGGAGGAGAAGTTCCAGGAATTCCTGAATCGTTACAAATTTTAGAATCCTAACGACAAAGGGAAATAGCCAATGGAAGAAGCACCACCTCCGAGAACTACATAACTTTCCCAATTTTGTTATTTTATCATGTTGTGTCCATTTTTTGTAAAAACATGACTACAACATGAAATAGTTAGTTTGTGTATCTGTTAGAGTTAGTTAATAATCCCATACCTTCCCTAAATTTTTTAAAGAACTTGTTCCTCATTTTTTTAAACTTGAGGATGAGTTTTTATTCAGTTTTTGGGGGTATGATGAGTCATGTTTTGGTAGGGCTCCAATATCAGATATTTGATATTAGAGCCACATTATTAGGTATCCAATATTAGGGCACAACCTTCGATGTTAGGGATTTAATATCGCCTATTTTGTGCTAGCCTATAAACATGACACTTGGGTGCATGATTTGGATATATATTTTAGAAATAGACATAGAGAATTTTTGTTACTTTGTTTCTAGTGCATGCCTGTAGTGTGATGTTAAGTGATTATACGACATCCTTATTTAAGTGTGACATATTTGGACATGCTACATGTTTGGTAATAAAGATCGAGAATACTTCCATCATTACAACATCCACTCAGCTTTATTATTGTTGTTAATTACTTAAATGCTTAATATTTTCCTTAGTTAATGTTTATCATTTATTGATCTTTATTATTTTTTTCATTAAGTGGAATGAGTATGACTAATTGTGAGTGCTTAAATGTAATTACTTGGTAACCCAATAGTGTTATTGTTTGGTATGCCCAATAACAGTATGCTTGGTAATTGTAGTGGTAGTTGCACAAAGTACAAGGTATGTATGGAAGGTTAGGAATGGATACTTATTGCACATAGGCTACTTTAGACTTTACTTTTCATTATTAATTAGATTAAATAATTAATTTTTCTATTATCATTAGAAGTAGCATAAGGCCACAACAACATCAATTATCATATGCCTCACTTTGGACTAAACCATACATGACAAAGCTACCACTAATCCAAGTGGGAAGATAACAAACTGCGATCAAGAAAAAATGATCTAGATGCCACAACTAGTCTCATCCATAGAATTCGACTAGATCATGCATGAATGTTGATGATTTGTATGGTTGGGTGTAGGGTGTACCTCACCGCTCATCAATTAGCATCCACAAAAACCATAGAACATGCCATTGATTTCTTTTCAGGGACTAAACCTGCATCAAAAGCTCCTTATGGATTTTCCATCTTTAAACTTAAAGAGTTAAAAGTAAAATAAGATCAATTATTGAAAGAGTGTAAGATATATCCTAGTATCTCTCCTTAGGATGCTCTAGTCTTATTCGTTAAGAAGAGAGATGGTATCCTAAGATTATGCACCAACTACAAAGCAATAAATAAGGTAATGATTAAAAATATCTAGCCCTTACCCAAAATTCATTACTCATTTGACTAGCTTACAAGAGCATATTACTTTTTAAAAATTAACTTTATATTAATTTACTATCAAATAATAATTAAAGAAAAGGATAGTGAGAAAATTTCTTTTAGAACAAGATACAAATTAGATTGACTAACATATCTGCTACTATTATGACCTTTACGAATAACATTTTTAGAGAATAATTAGATTGATTCATCATAGTATTGAAGGACAATATATTAGTATACTCTAAGACTAAAGAGGAACACGTGAATCATTTGAAAATAACTATAGAAATTCTAAAACAAAATCAATTAAAAGCTAAATTGAGTAAACGTAAATTCTTTAAAGAAGAGTAGCATATCTTAGCCATATTTTATCAAAACAATGGTTACAAGTACATCCATCCAAAATAAGTGCAATCAAGAAATGACCAATACCCAAAGGTGCTATGGAAATTTGTAGTTTTCTAGATTTAGTAGGATTCTTTTGTCATTTTAAGAAGGATTATTTGACCTTATTAGCATTTCTAACTAATTTTTTGTAAGAGAAACATATGTTTAAGTATGATGAAAAGTGTAAGAAAGCATTCCTAATATTAAAGATACTCCTTACAATAGGACCTATCTTAAGGATTTCAAATGAAGACTTGTTATTTTAAATATCTACAAATTCTTGTGGAGTAGGGATTGTTGCATTTATCTTTCAAGAAGATAGAGTGGAATGTTTTAAATTTCATAAATTATGTGGAGCTAAGATAAATTACTCAAACCATAAATTATGTAAAGCCAAGGCAAATTACTCAACTCATGATTTGCAATTAGTAATTGATGATACAAGTTTTGAATTCTTACAAAGACAGTAAATTGTAAATACTTAAAAATCTAGATGGATGGATTTGCTTGTAGATTATAGTTTTGAAATAAAGTACATTCCAAGAATGAAAAATATTGTATTTGATTTCCTAACTATATTGTATAATTTTATGTTCAATGTGATTATAACAACCATGAACGAGGAGATTGAGATGTATATAAAAGATGATATTTTTTCAAAAAAATCATAATCAATATAAATTCCAAACATAATTGTCACTTCTCTTCATAAGGAATGTTAATGAAAGAAGAATGAATATGGATTTCTAAAGGAGCTTGAAGGTAGAAGTTACTAAGTGAAGCACATCAAGTCCCATACCTAGGTCAACCTAGGTATACTGAAATTTATGTGATGTTGCAAAAGTTCTAATTTTGGCCTAGTATGAAGAATAATATATTAACATATATAAAATATTATCCAACATTCCAAAGAATAAAATTCAAATAGAGTAAAC
The DNA here is from genome assembly GCA_015680685.1 of Gnetum montanum. Classification (NCBI taxonomy): domain Eukaryota; kingdom Viridiplantae; phylum Streptophyta; class Gnetopsida; order Gnetales; family Gnetaceae; genus Gnetum; species Gnetum montanum. The sequence goes on from MNCI01007385.1 coordinate 55,034, forward strand.
TTAGAAGACTACTTTAATCATTAGAGGTCCCAGCATGGAAATGAAAAGATGTAACCATGGACTTCATTGGAGGGGTATCATTGATTAAGGTAAATGGTTCCATTTTGGTGGCTATGAACTAACAATAAAAAATGAACCATTTTATACCTTTAAAATATACCAACAATGTAGATGAAGTGGCCTAAAAATATTTACAAAATATGTTCCATTTACATGAATGTTTCTTGTTAATTGTAGTTGATTGAGAGCTAAAATTTATTTCTGCCTTTTGGGAAAACATTTTTAAGGAGTTAGGTACTTGATGAAAGTTTAGCATAGTGTACCATCCTGAAACTAATGAAGAATCTAAATAGGTTAATAGAATATTGAAGAACATCTTAAGTTTTGTTGGAAGCAAATCTCAAACTTAAAAAAAATTACTTTACATTTGATAGAATTTGCATACACCCATAACTACCAAGGATCAATTCATAAAAATTCATTCAAAGTTATGTATGAGCAAAACTACCAAATACCATTAACTTGTGATGATTCTACCTTGCAAACCAAATGGTAAGAAGAAAAATTAAAGATTATTAAAAATTTTATTACTAAAGTAAAACAAAATTTATAGATGGCCTAAGATAAATATAAGGGATATTCTAATCAACATCACTTAAAGAAGGAGTTCCAAATAGGAGATCAAGTATTGTTAGAATTAAGCTAAAAAGAAGTTTCTTAAAACTAAGGGAATACTCCAAGTCAGCTTATTAATATTATGGCCCATTTAAGGTTTGCAAAAAAATTGGAGAATTATTATATCAACTAAACCTCTTAGTAAACCTAAAAATCTATCCTCTATTCCATGTGAGCCTATTAATTAAAGTTCATAATAATGATCTTTCTTATATGTTGAACTAGAATAAAATACCTTTGAGATCTAATACAAGCTTGGAAGTAAAACCCATAGCCATCAAGGATGAAAGAGAAAAGAAAATTCAGAATAAAACTATGATTGAAGTATAAGTCCAATGGTCCAATTGCAATAAAAAAATTTGGAAAATATAAATTTCATTCTAAACTCTTATCATCACATTTTTAAACACAATGATAATTAATAAAAAATTGATTCATTAGATTAAATAATTATTTAATAACTATTAGGTATAATTTTATGTAGGTGATAATAATGATGGGATTGATGATAAGGAGAAAATAAAAAATTCAAATAAAGATTAATAGGATATTGGAGATGAGATCAAGGATGAGAAATAGTCCTAATAGGGGTAGATAGTAAAGTCCCATTTCTAATTAAGGAGCAGAGTTAAAATATGATATATAAGTTATGTAATTAAATTTTGGTATGAAAGGGAATATTATCATGAGAAGTTATAATTATTCATGGTACCCTTACAGGGTTTGACCTATGGCATTTAAGGTTATGAAATTAGAGGTTGTTCTAGTAAGGAGTTGCATAGACAATAATGATAAATGATAAGAGCCAGGTAAAGCAAGAGAAGAAAGGACTGATTAATTCTTTAGTCTTAGGGCCTAACTATAATGGTAGTGATGGATTGACTATAAGGATACTTGATGCCACAAGAGGATAATCATAGGGCTCCCACTTTAGCATTTTATTCTTTTCATATTATTATTAATAAATATCATGCCTCGACTTTTCTTGTTCTAAAGTAATGTTTATTCCCTTTTCAAGAATATTATTCAATTTACAAGTGGTTAATTTAATTAATCCTTGACATGCAAGAATGAGATGTCACAATTCCACTCCCTTGAAACCTTAAACTCCAAGTAAAAGATGAAAGTCCATTAGTTAATACTTCTCTCTATAGATGTATGATAGGATCCTTGAGGTTTCTTTATCACTCAAGGTTAGATATTAACTTTACCACATCCTATCTTTTAGGGTTCATTAAAGAACCTAGACTAATCTACATGAATGCTCTTAAGCATGTCTTAAGATATGTAAAATGGAGCATGGACTTTACCATACAATTTTTCAAAGGAGATGGAATTTCCATGCATTTTATGATGTTATATAGAAGGATACCTTCGAAAAAGGAAGTATACATTAGGTTCTATCATCTTCCATGGGGTCAATCCCATCTATTGGAGCAGTAAGAAGTAAATTATCATAGCTATATATTCATATAATATTAAATTCATTATAACGAAAAATTTCATCCAACATATCCTATGATTCTAAAATCTCTTCACTCAATTTGGCTTTGAAGTTTTTTTCCCATTGAACTTATTATGGATAACACTTAACAATTCAAATTTTAAAGGATCATGTTCTTCACAAGAATTCTAAGAATGTTGACATAAGTACTACTTCATCAAGCAAGAAGTTGAGGAAAACATCTTGCCCAAATATGTGCCTATAAAAGATTAATTGGCTAACATCCTCACAAAATCACTTTAAGCCTATAAAAAATACTTATTAAGGATAATAGCATCTAAAATAATAAATAAGTAAGTAAGGAAGATCTTCATGGCTTTAGCTTCATGATTCCCATACATTTCTAATGATAGTGTATTAGAAATAGTGCAAATGTATGCCTTGATCTTTATTTCCTCTAATGTTGAGTATAATAGGAAGCATTTATAGTCTTTACTTTGATGTTGGTGTATTTAGTTTCATGTATTAGAAGTTATAAGTATCCTTGTTTGAAGAAATATGATTCTAGAAGTTTAGGGATTGAGAAAATTACTAAAAATAATAATAAAAGGCCAAGAGCCATCATGTGTGACCCATGCTCTAAGAGGAAAATTCCTCTACTAAAAAGTATAAATTAGGGTTAAACCCTCTCATTGTAACTTTTCATTCATTATAGAGATAAAGTGAATAGAAGCTCTCTCTTCCTTTAATTCTTAAGTGTTCTTGTTCAAGATTTGTATGACTAGGGAGGCTATTCTAGCTTCTTTCCTTTTCTTTTCTTGTATTTTTGCATCATGATTCTTTCAAGTCATCAGATGCATGTTTCTCATAATCTCGCAAGTTTACAGGTATTTTTTTGATAATCTCTTAAGTTTACAGGTATTTTTTTGATAATCTCTTAAGTTTAAATGCATTTTATTATGCTCTCACATAGGCTCATAAATTTTATGTTCATGCATGTTTTTGAGCTATTTCTTGTGTTGTCTCATGTTTATGTCAAAGAAATGAAAAAGATAAAGGTGTTTTAATATTGTACTAGAATAGATTTACACCCATTTAGTATTTTCATGTCATTTCCCATTTGTTTTATGTAAAAATATAAAATGTTCATGTTTATTTCATGTTTAAGCCCATATCCCTTTATACGTGAACTTTTACCAAGCTTTCCAAGCTTTTGTGGATCATTTACAAGGTTTTTATCTAGTTTTCAAGTAGATTTCATGTTTATGAAGTTAAGTTTAAAAGATTTATGAGGTTTATGTGAATGTTGAGGCCAAATCAATGTCGCAATTATGTTTTTCTTTAAATTGAAGATTCAAAATCCTAAATATGCTCATTAGTAGGCTTTCCTATAATTTTGAAAAGAAATGTTTCTCATTTAAGGTCTTAAGTTTGAAATTTGAACATGTTTCTTCTGTTTTCCATTAGACTGCGACCTCATTGCTAGTTCATAGGGATTGAGAATAACTCATGGTTAGTTCATTTTTTAGAATTTTATTCCAAGATATTGTACTAACCTCACACCTACCTCACACTTAGATTAGCTTGTGACCAAGTTACTTTTCCCTTGTGCACAAACTAGCTCATACTAAAGTCACATCTCATTCGTGATCTATGTTGCACTGCTTTCAACATTTCTATTTTCTACATAACATGATCTTCCAATAGTCACAATTAACTCAAATCATTTATTTTATATTCATTGTGACTTGTTACTAGTTATAGCTAGGTCATGCTCAACTTGTGGTCCTTTATATTGTTTCATAGTGAGTCATGCTCAGGTTGTATAATAATCATCCTCAATTTATTTCTACTATAATATTTCACTGCAATCCATGATCTAGTCACACCTAGATTACACTTAAGAGGAAATTCATTTCAAAAGCTCACACCTTATAATAGTTCCCTTATGATAACATTTGTAATATTCAATAATTCATAGTTAGGTTGCACTCCTTCTTCCAACCTTCTTCCAATCTAGGAATTATACTATTCAACAAGGTGAGACCTCCACACATTTTTTGAACCTCTAACAAAAGGAAACGTTGAACATTATTTAGTTTAAATACAAGAAAATTTTATAAAATAAACAACTACAAGAATTAATGTTTAAATAGGAGTTTGATTCTTTAGAAATCAAGCCAAATGAAGATATAGAAGAATTATTTACAAGAATGTATGTAAGCCAAAGAAGAATAGATGAATTTGGATATGGCTATATATTAATGTAGAAGGTTTAAAAAATCATCCAAACTATATATGTAGATTTAATATTTGAAAATACCATGGAAAGCATTATACTCTTAGAGGATTTAAACATGTTGTGCGTAAATGAATTGGTGGCCCAAATTACAACACTACAGTCCATGAAAGCTAAAAGAAACAATGTAATTAAAGACCAAGCATATGTCTCAAACTAATGAGGAAGTGGAGCAAGAGTTAAAGGTAGACATAGATTCAATCAAATCAACTCCAAGAATTAATACCATTAAATAAATGAAGATAAATTTGGAAGTCAAATTTGCATTAAGGAATTTATAACAAATACATAAAGAGGATATATAAAAGGTAGAGGGAGTAATAGTCAAAGAAGAAAATTTTGTTAGAAAAAAAATGACATTTCATTAATACATGTTGGGTAAGAATTGGATTGGAATTCCTACAGCTAAAGTAAAATAAAAAATAAGAACCTATCTCAATTGAGCAAGAATCTGATTGAGGTAATTTCCTTATCTTAAATTCAACTAATAAAATCAAAGAAGATTCTTGAATAGTGGACAATAGTTGTTTAAATCATATAACATCTTTTAGATAAGTATTTTTAATTACTAACTAAATAACAAACTTGGAAATAAAAACTTTCTTAACATAGAAGACATATGAGATTATATAGTTAGACTTTATAACAACAATGTCATTACTATTACTTAAGTTTTCTATGTCCCAAACATCTCCAATCCTCTCCTTTTAGTAGGAAAAATGGCTAGAAGGGGCATAGATGAAAACTTTAATTGTGACCTGTGCATCATAACAAATCCAAATGAAGAAGAAATCATCAAAATAAAAGCTTATAATAAAAAAATATATTTCTTGAACTATGATTACTTTGACCTAAAGGATATCCCTACCCTTATCAATTTCCAAAGCACCAACATCACCATCATAAATGTTTCAAAATATAAAGAAGACTTAGTTAATACAAACCAAGAGAAGGATTCCAAAAGTACTACACCGCAAACTACTTCAAATATCATTTTACATCCATTCAAGATGAAGACAAAGTCATACTTTGGCACAAAAGACTAGGTTACATATTCTAATCCAATATTGTAAAATTGCAAGACTAAATAAAGCCATATGACTAAAGAGTAGGCAGATTCATAAGGATAAGTATGAAACATACATACATACATACATACACATATATATATAATGAAAAAATTATTTTATATCACTCAAATGCAAAAAAGAAAAAGGAAAAAAAAAAAAACAAGCCTCTAGAGCTTATACATCTAGACATTATTGGTCCTATGTCATCTCATCAATTAGAGGAACAAACTAATTTCTTGTAATTATGGATGACTATACAAGATATACTTATGGCTACAACTTAAAGACAATAGATAAAGCTTTCATCATATTTGAGAATTTCCTTATCTAGATGCAAACTACCATGAGTATCCCAATACAAGAAATTAGAACAAATAAACAAGGAGAATTTACCAATAAAAAATTTGAAGAATTATGCAACAAGCAAGGCACATTTCATCAAGCCACATGTGGATACAATCTTTAATCATATGCTAATGCTAAAATAAAGAATAGAACTCTTCAAAACATGATGAGATGCCTTATCAAGAATGAACAATTGACCAATAAATACTAAACTATGGTCATAACCATGACTATAAACATCATAAATAGAATTAGTAACAATAGTAATAAAGATAAATTTCCATATGAAATTCCTTACAATAAATTACCAAATGTCTCACACATGAAAACATTTGGATGTTGTTGCTACATAAAGAATCTCAAAAAATTTATCAACAAGCATTATGATAGAAGAAAAAAAAATGCATTTTTCTAGGTTATGACTTAAAAAATAGTGGGTATTCATGCTATAATCCTACAAAACTTAAATGATATTCCTCAAGAGATGTTGTGACATCCCATTCCAAGATGTCATGGAAAACGTTAAATATCCATAACATTTAGCATTTTGTATAAAGAATGCAAGAGGAAAATGTAAATGGAAAAGAAATAAATGATTTATTAATGTAGAAATAAAGTATATGGATCATGCTCTAAGGATCCCTTAGGATTATATTTCTTTGGCAATTATCCTTTAGAGGTAATCCAACACTACCACCATGGTTAGGCCTATATACAACTAGGAGGGATGGCCAATTACCTTCATATTTTGCTTTACCTAGTACCAATTACTCATCTTTTCCATATGTGTAACTTGATGGTGGCATGACCTCTAATTCCTAGGTATAAATACCTTAGATTAAAATCCCAAAGATTACCTCAAGAGACATGCTCATTATTATAATATGTCCTTTTAGTTTTTTCATAATGTGTCATTTTAGGTCTTATTACAATAATTACATCATTTTTTACATAGTAATACTATTTTCTTATGGAATGGATCTACTCAAGAATGGAAATGTAACAAGCTCCTCCCCTTAGCTTTCATGTATTCTCAAACAAGTCCACATTGTTGACCTTTTAGTATGTCAAAACCTTAAGGAAAATGGAGAACATAGAATGTTTATTGTGGATAATGTGTTTGCAGAACATAAACAAGAACTTCACAATGAGATATGATAACTCAATGAGATAAGATCTACAATGAGAGACAAAGTAAAGACTACATGGGCCATGATGAAAACATGGATGAAAATGAAGGCTACAAACCAAATGAAGATGCTCCAAGGGCCAGGAAGAATACAAATTGACAAGAGAAAGCCTTAAAGACAAAGCCCAGATGTTAAGGAGATGTCTCTATCCTAGAGAAGATGTCTCCCTAGAGTCATCCCATAGAAGACGTTCCATTTTCCAGTGAGACGTTTCTCCTGAATTAAGGCCAATCTTAGGTAGACATCTTAACTTCAAAGAAGATGTCTACACTAGACATTTCGTAGCCATTGCATCAATTTTGAGGAGTTTTTGAAAAGTCTGAGGTTATAAGAAGGTACCAAAATCTTGAAAATTGTGCAAGCACTATTCACATTAGATTAATCATTGTCTTATCTATGCTATTGTATTCTTGTTCTTCATTGTAACATCATTTGCTTGGTTGTATGTTGTATTGAGCTTCAATGACAAGGACTTGTAAATTTAGTTACATTCTTTCTTTGTGTATTTTTATTTTTATTGTAGCCCTGCAAGGTTGATCTGTTTCTTGTAAGAAGGCATCCACATTGAACTTGTTGGGACCTTGTAGGGTTGAGTGCTTTTTCAACGTTAAAACGCTCCGAAGTGGAACTCAATTTTGTAAAGGTTGTGAATCCTTGAAACCACATTCTAAGTTTGTTGGGACCTTACAGGGTTGAGTGGTTTCATAGCGATGAAACACTTCAGTGTGGAGCTCCAAGCTTGTACAAGATGTGGTACCCTTCAAACCACATTTTTTGAGAAACAAAGTCTAGAGGTGTGCATGGATTCTACCCTTCAAGTGTGGAAGTACCCAAGTTGGGGAACCATGTAAAATTTGATGTTTTTGTGTGATAGGTGTAATTTCAATTGGGGAACTTATTTAACCCTCCTTCTAAGTTCTTAATTATCAAGTGGTATCATTTGAATATATCCATATGTTAGTATTGCATCATTGACATATTATAAATATATATTTTAGTACTTAAGTTCCTTATTGTTAAACAATTCCTATTGAAGCAAGATGAAGAACTTACACTTCTATTTTGAAAATATGAAAACCTCTTAGGAAGTTTTGAAAATAAATGGGTAATTTACCTTAAGCTTCCCTAAGATACTTGTGATCAATATGAACATCTTAGAAATTGTTGTATCTCTTGATCTAGTTTTGAAATTTGATCTATCTCTTAAGATGGATATGTATGTACTTGTTTTTATTCATATAAAAAGTATTATGCATATCCTCTGATTATGGAGATGAATTGAGAAATCTTTTGAAAATTGTATACTCTTTAACTATCTTTTGATCTATCTATTTTTTAGGCTCCACTCCTTTTTGATGATGTCCAAAAATGGGAAGAATTTTATGATAATATTTTAGATATCATATGTGATTATGATATAAATGTGGTGCCTTGTAATATGATTATGATCACATGGATATATTTGAACAAGTATCATGAGCAACATTGCTATTAAATGATAATAACCTTATGGACATATTTGATGACATATATATTTGAAAAACTTTGATCTTGTGATGATATTAATGATTATCTTTCTAAATTTAGATTTATAACATTATGATGGTATTAATGCTCTTGTTTCTAAGCTCTTGATCAAGAATGTCCTCATTCAAAAATTCATAGGTGTCTAAATGACTAATGAGTTGTGTATTTTATTAAGGATGTATCATCTTTAGGCTAATTGATTTTGGGATCTACTAATTCATTTTTTAAAGTTTTGGACATCACCAAAAAGGGGGAGGTTATTGACCTATTGGTATGTCAAAACCTTAAGAAAAATGGAGAACATAAATGTTTGTTGCAGAGAATGTGTTTCTAGGACATGAACAAGAACTCCACAACGAGATATGAGAACTCAAGGAGATAAGATCTATAATGAAAAGACAAAGTAAAGACTACATGGGCCAAGATGAGAGAATGGATAAAAAAAGGCCATAAACCAAATGAAGATGGCGCAAGGGATAGGAAGAAGAAAAATTGATGGGAGAAAGCCTCAGAAGATAGAGCCCAAAAGTTGAGAAGATGTCTTCCAGAAATAGTATATGTCTCTATCCCAGAGAAGATGTCTTCCCAGAGACATCCCATAGAAGATGTCCCATTTTCTAGTGAGACATCTTTCTTGAATTGAGGCCAATCTTAGGTATATATTCCAACTTCGAAAAAGACATCTACATTAGCTGTTTGGTAGCTATTGCATGAATTATGAAGAGTTTTTGGAAACTCTAAGACTATAAGAAGATACCAGAATCTTGGAAATTATGTAATCACTATTCACATTAGATCAATCATTATCTTAACTATGCTATTGTATTCTTGTTTTTAATTATAACATCATTTGCTTGGTTGTATGTTGTATTGAGATTCAATGACAAGGACTTGTAAATTTAATTATGCTCTTTCCTTGTGTCCTTTTCTTTTGCTTGTAGCCCTACAAGGTTGATGTGCTTCTTGTGAGAAGACATCTACATTGAGCTTGTTAGAACCTTGCAGGGTTGAGTGATTTTGTAGTGTCAAAATACTCTAGAGCAAAGCTCAAATTTGTAAAGGTTGTGGGATCCTTGAAATCACATTTTGAGCTTGTTGGAACCTTGCAAGTTTGAGTGGTTTCATAGCAATGAAATACTCCGATGCAGAGCTCAAAGCTTGTACATATTGGTATTGGTAATAGAAGATATATGGTGAAGACTATTTCTTAACACTTGGCATTTATTATGGATATAGTCTTCATACTCATATCAACTATGTTGATATAAATTTAAAATCTTAGCCTATACCATAAATAGTATTTTTGTTACTAATGGCTTATTATATTAGAGATAGATTATTGTTTTTAGTGCTTGGAGTTTGACCTTTGGCTATTCATGAAAATATCTTTGACAATAGTTAAATGGATTTGATTATATGTGCTTTGCAGATTAATGATCTTGACTTGCTATATAAATAGAGATGGGTAGCTCTCAATGAAAATTATTTTATAAGCCTTATGAAATCCATGCTGAAGGATGTATACCCATTAATGGCAATTCATCTCTTTTTCATTCTTACCTATATTTACAAATGTTTATGCCTTTAACTGTCTATCATGTAGTATTATGAATTATACTAACTCATTTTATCATGTTTTAGACATCACAAAAAGGAGTAGATTTTTAACATTTTGGTACATCAAAATCCTAGAAAATGAAAAATGTGGAAAATGTGTTTGTATGGTCTTGCAGGTCTTAAAAAACACAAGAGAAGAACATGATGAGATCGAGATAAGAGAATATTGGTGTAAAGATAAGGACTCTATGAGAATAAGATAAGAGCTTAGATGAAGAAATTATATTTAAGATAAGTGCTTCATGGTGTTAAGACAAGAGCTAAGTTGAGATAACAAAAAGTTTTAATTAACATGGAAGATTTTGAGGATGCATAAATTCTACAAGTCAAACAAAGATGTTTTGGTATCTGCCTAGATGGTCAAGAAGATCAACAAATGTCATAGAGGTGAAGAATTAGTTTTAGGCTAGATGTCCCACAAAAATAGCAAATGTCCCAATTACTACTAAGATGTCCTAGCTGGGACGTCCCAAGTATCCCAATTTCTAGTGGGATATCCCACTTGCAAGTAGCCTATTTTTAGTGAGACATCCTAAGATCAAATAGAACATCCTAACTAGTCATTTCCTAGTTGTTTCATGCATTCTAAGGATTATTTGGAAAGTAAAAGAGTATAAAATAAGGTGGAATCCTTATGAAAAGGAATCCTGTTCATTGAAAAATTCAATCATTGTATACATCAAGTGAATTATTTCATTCATCATTTCTCCACCATTTGTGAATTGTTTTATGTCAGCTTAAGTACACGGAATTTGTAAAGTTAGCTACATTATCTCCTTGATTATTTTTCTCTCTTTGTAGCCTTACAGGGTTGATGTGCTTCTTGTGAGAAGGCATATTACGAGCTTGTTAGGATGTTGTGGGGTTAAGTGTGTTTCTAGTGAGAAAACACTCCATGTGGAGCTCACGTCATTGTAAAGGCTGTGGGATCCTTGAAACCAAATTTTTGAAAGTGTTGGGACCTTACATAGTTGAGTGTGTTTCCTATGAGAAAATACTCTGAGTGGAGTTCAAACTTTGTAAAGGTTGTGGTGCTTTCTAAATCATATTTTTTGAAGGAACGAAGTTTGAAGGTGTACAAGGATTCTACCCTGTGAGTGTAGATGTACCCAAGTTAGGAAAACACATAAAATTTATATACGATTTTGGCTATCTTGGTTATTTGAATTGGGAAACATATTCAACCCCATTCTAAGTTCTTAGTCTTCATATCATTCCTTCTACATTTTTCATTTTTTCTACCTTTTGATATTTAGTTTATCCATTTTAATTTTACCTTTGCTCTTACTTTTATTTGACTTTAGTCTACCTTTGTTTTGATTATTTTTTCCTTCTTTTTCTTATCATATCCAATTTTATTCTATTTGTTGTTGTAAATTTTGATGATTGCTAAATGAAATTATCAAAATTGCAACTCTCTATATAGGCTAACGTTATCTTTAAATTATGTGCTCTACTAACAAGTTATCAGTTTTTCAATGGCACTAGGTAGTGAGCTCATGATGTTTATCCATTTCATTTGTTTCATAAGGAGATCTATATCATGGCGTCCAATGGTTCTTTCACATGAAAACTAAAAAGTAACATGTAATCTCATTACCCAACAAACTAGGAAAGGACCAAATGGAAATGGAAAATGGTGTGGCCTTAATGGTATTTTTTGAGTTCTCTTCCTAACTTTCTTCCTCAATCCTATGACTCCTCATGGAATGTATGATTACTTCTCCTATAAGTCATAAAAGAAAGTATGTCTTTGTAACATATGGTTCCCATTATAAGAAAAAAACATGAATAAAAACACATCACTTTAAAGATCTCTTAGGATACAAGCACTAGATATGAGGCTAGAAAGACATGTTATTGATGCTTGAAGGCACCCCTTTAACTAAGGCCTAAATTTCTTCCTTAATAATCTCTAACTACTTCCCTCTTCTCTTTTCTTTTTTTTCTAGAGTGATGATCATTCTCTATGACTATTGTAAACTCATGATGGTAAGAGATGAGGAACACGTCAATGCAAGGCCATTACTAATGATATCAACTTAGTTTAGACTCAAAAAAGATGAGTATTGGAATCATCCTAATCACACATTGAATAAAGGATTTCTTGTAGCTATGATCTAGATTCTCCTCTCTCAATCTCTCTTTTAGCTATTCTGACACTATTTTTTCATCTTGTTGCCCTATTCCATGGTCATCTACTAGTTTTCTTTTTATAGACTACATGATCCTAAGATAATCTCTTAAAAGGGTATGGTGTTTAACACGAACCATCATTCATCATCAAGGGTGCCTCCTGACTCATTTTGATGGGGTTATGTAAGGGGAATTTTTAGGCATCAGCTTATTTTGGGGAGGATCCACTTGCATAGCTTTTGGTTTCCTTCAATATAAACCTCATAACCATAGGCCTTAATTTGATTTAGACAATCTTGATAACCTACATTGTCTAGTTTTGTGTTGATTTTACTTAAGAAACATCTCATATCTACTCATTCCATATGCTTGATTCACTCCAATACATGAACTAAAACCTCATCACATATTTTTTCCTTGGTTTCCTAGTTGTTTAACTTCCATTTGGCTCCCATTTCATCCCTAAACTCTCTGAAATTTCCTTAGAATTGAAGTAAAAAAAATTGCTACGAAAGGTTGTGTTGACGTAGCCCCATTGATGCATCTCCATCAATGTAGTGTAAAAATCCTATAAATATGCATGACACTTCTTCATTTTTCCACATTCCACTTCAAATGCCAATGGGTTTTTTTACCATTTTTCAAAGCCCAAAACCTTCCCAAAGCCATAACTTCCTCATCGCTTACTTGTTTTCACCTGTTTTTCAATCTTTGTACTTCCGAAGGTACATGTTACATCATGGGAGCATTAATGTTAGCTTTGGAAAACAATTTTTTCAACACCACAAAAATCAAGTATTAAAATAATGAACCTAAGAACTAATACCAAAAATCAACCTCCATTAAAATGGAAGTTAAATAATAATAAAATATTTTCATACACTTTGGATCACTAAATAAGGACTTAACAATAAAATTTAAATTTGTTGCCAAACTTAACCCAATCAAAAAATTGAAAGATATCTAGACTTATGGAGATTATATCAAAATAACTGATCCATGGTTACTTTTGTGATTGCAGATGATGCCAAAATGAGAACTGTGGACAAGAGGATGATTGCAACTCTAGAAGAAACAACCACATGGATGAAGAGAATAACTACAACAATCATAAAAACCCCAAGAGTAAGCCACTAAGGTAACTCATGCTACTGGGCCCTTACACAAAGAGCCTATGGTCAAATGTGTTTTTTAGATTTCCATTACAAAGATAGGATAATCCAAGTAAGATAAGTTTCAAAGACTATGATTTAACTTAGAAGTCAGACTCACTAAGACATGCCTAGAGAAGGTCTGAAGTAAGAAAGTTCAAAGCTCAATCCTTTAGGAGTTAAACTTTGGATCTTTATTGGAGTTAGCACTAGAAGAGATTAGAACCCAGCTTCAAGGGTCTTTGTTATGATCCATTCTCTCCATGAATGGGGAATGGCACATGAGAGAGATATATCTCTTCTAGAACAATCATCAAGGAGATGCCATAGTCAAGATCAAGGACATCACCATTTTCTATTTGGTTGAAGCTATAACAAAAGCCCTTGGATTGTCTAACACCAAGGTAAAGCTGGTAGAGATCTTAACTCAAGAAAGCCCTAACACAAAGAAGGAATTGATTCATTAGTGCCATATAGTAAATCACAAGGAGTATGAGGTCCTTTCCAAAGAAAAGAGTACCTATGTCAAAATTGTAGTTTATCACCTCAATCCCACGATTAGGTTAATTAAGGCAACTACCTTTATTACAAGGGCATGCATAGCTCTATGTGGAAAGTTTCAAGTGAACCTTCCCTAATTCATCTTCTTGGAAATTAAGAAGTACTTTAAGGAGAATGAGAAGGGTAGGAAGGAACCTCCCTTTCCTTACCTAATTCAAAAAGATTACAAAAGGAAATACATAGCCTACTATGCTAATGATGTGATTCATAAGGCTCCTGTTGCATCATGGTAAGAAATGGTGAAGGATAAAGCACTTGCCAAGCTTCACGAAGAGGAGTTCCACCTCCATCATCATTTGTAGCATTGAATATGACTTTTGAAATGGTAATACCTACTAAACACCTAAGAAATTTTAGGGAATAATAATTACAATAACAACCCTCCAAAGGTGGTTGCGAATCATTTGTGTACTCTCTAGTCATGAGCCATCTTAATGAGGTCACTAGGACTATTAGCTGGTTAGTGGATGAGATAGATATAGTCTTCTCTACATGAAGGAACTAGGAAAATTTTTGTTCCAGCCCCAACATCTAAAAAGTTATAATGTTTATTCTAGGATAAGCATTTCTTGAAATCTTTGGAAATGCAACGACCTTCGCTATCATGCTAAAGGAAGGGGAAAGAGCAATAATCTTAGTCATGCCACATAAGGGCTAGGATACTACAACTGGTAGTAGATAGGGTTGGAGAAGCACTAAGTGCTCCTACAACATCTATCCTTGATGTTGTTGCCATGATACATGTTCAAATATTTGTAGGAGCCAAGAGGAGGTGAATGAGTGCAACATAGGATAAAGAAGTGCTGGAGTGATTGGTTGAAACTAAGAAATCGATTCCAAAGATCTTTAATCTCTTGGAAGATATTTCAACCAACTAGGCATAGCTACTAAAGAAAAAGGACAAGTTGCTTATTGTCAATGTGTAACTTAAGGAGATTGCCATTAGTAATTGATGGTTGACAGCTGAGGTTGTAGAACTTAGAGCTTGTTTATTTGATCCATCCATTCTTAGACCTAAACTTACAAGGGATGAAGCTTTTCAATAGCTTCAATAATGACTACAGAAGGTTGAGAATGCAAAAGAGATGATAGTCTTTGATGCATCATTGTCAGAAGTAATGATGAATTCTTCTAGTTGTGACTTTTAACAAATTCACAAAGAAAATCTTGTGCTAACATAGGGGAATCACTAGCTATGAAATTTTCAATAATAAAAGGAAAAAATGGTGGAATACATTTATTAGCAGAAAGAAAAACTTGAAAAAATAAACCAAGATGTGTGAATTCAGTTGCGGAGAATAGAAATCTCTCAATGAAGGAGGTTCATACCCTTTACTAGGAAACTGTCATTGAGATCACTGCTTGGAAGGATGAAGTTCTAAAATAGGAAAAAATGAAAAATTAGTACAGGGACTAGGTTGATATGCTTAAGAAGATTAATGAAAAATAAATAAAAACTAGTAAAGGCAAAGGTAAATGAAGCTCTCCAACAACTCCAACAAAGAGATGATGTATGACAACATATCTTTGATGGCCTCAATGCCTACAATCAAGTTGAAATCCACTTAAAGCAGTTGAAAATTAAAGAGATGATGGAGTACATGGAGTTAACCAAACTATAATATGCAAACTTGACCATGCTAATAGCGGGGAGGCCAAGATTAGAACTTGAGAAGCATATGGCTAGCTCCTACCTAATCTATGAGGTAGAATTCAAGCTCCAAAAAGAAACCATGCATAAGATTAAAGTGGCTAACACAAAGCTTGAAGTTTTCAAGAGCAGATTTGAAAATCAAAAATTAGTTACTAAGAACATGGTTAGGAGCATGAATGAGTACTAAGAACTATAAAATCTTATCTTTACATTCAATATCAAAAGTAAAAATTTTACAGCCTAGTTTATTAATGTGAAGGAAATGTTCTCAACCATGCCTTACTTGTGGAATATACCAATACAAGTAAGTTTAGGAGAAGCCACCTAGACCATAAATGATCCATGAAGCAAGGAGGAGAAAATGAAAGTACTTCTCAATACTTTTAAATTTTCAAAAGAAATAGTAGGGTAACCTAAATATTAGTAAGACTAGGACATGTTGAAGGATCCTCTAAGCCATAGGAACCTTCACCTCTAGGAACGATGTTAAGATCTTATCCCACTCCATTTCATCTAGCCAATACCTACTAATTTTGTCAACTTGTTCATATTTATTATATTGTACAACTTTTTGTAGTGACACAAATATTCTATAACATGACACTTAGAGTTTGTCTATTACTATAATCAATTAGTTAATTAGTCCATTGTTAGTTGCATACTTCCCAAATTTTGTAAATAACTTGGTTTTTTTTATTCCCTCAAGGACAAGTTTTTAGTAAGTTGTGGAAGTATGATTAACTCCAAGTTAATTAGCCCAATTGATATATTCTTGGATGCATTGGCCCATATGCATCGACGTTGATCCTTCATGAGCCTATATAAATGTGTACACTATCCACATTTAAGGCACCTTTAGTCATTTGCAAAGAAAAGATCTTATAATTTGTTTCCATATGACAAGATTTTATTCAAGTGCACATTGTACCTAGATACTTCTATATGATGGCAATTAAATTGAGATTAATTCCTTCCATTACAACACTTGAACTAGCACTTAGTTTATTTTCAACATTTTATTCTTAATGCATTTTACTTTTGAACACTTATAAAATTAATATTTTACTTTGTAACAGTATGAGTATGATCACTTCAAGCATAATATATTAATGCTTAGTAATTTTAGTAGCGAATAGTTGGTACACCAAATAGTAGATACTTGATAACCTAGTAGTGATAGTATAGGTTCAGGATGGGTACGAAAAGTGAGAATGGATACTTTATTCTTAGGATACATTAGATTACACTTAGTTCCATAGAGAATTAGGATTTAATATTTTAATCACTTTGTCATCTTATCATCTTAATATTTTAATAAAAAAAAATATAAACCTCTTATACCTTAATAAAACTTAATGATACAAATGGAGCTAACACAAGTGATGATTGTGAAGACAATGAACAACAACATCATGTTTTGGCTATCTAAGATACTAGCCACTCAAGTAGGATCCATGGAATTCAACTAGATTTCATGTATGCACTTGTAATTCGTATGGTTAGGTGTAGGGACCACTGGCTGCTTATTAATAAAGATATTAGGATTTGGGTATCATTATTAATTTGATACCTAATAAGATAAATGATGGAAAAAGTTTCATATAACTAAGGATAAGGGTAAAATGATGACGATTGAAATACCACCAAAAAATGCATGTTGCAACTTGTATCCTTCACCATCCAACTTGAGGTAAGATTTCATTGTAAATTTAAGGTTTGTGGTCCATAAGCTACAATCTTACATACTTTAACTTTTTGGGGCTAAAAAATGCCTCATAAGTGATTATTTCTTTACTTCCCAAGTGGAAAAAGCAATGTTATGTCTTTATATAGGCTTGGGAAGGCAAAAATGCCTTGGGGACTACTAAATTTAGCATTTTCATGGGTTTTTGTAGAGGTATAGCCTCAACTAGGCTAGAGCCATCTACTCCCAATGTAGATGACGTTGGGTTTTCATTTTCCAATATCACCCAATGTAGTCACCTGAAAAAACCTAGCATAGGTGCATGAGATTAACATTGATGTTGGATTTTTCCTCTACCTTGCAATGGCTAGCATAGTCATGATAGTTTTCCAATGGTGGCACCATGGCTAGTGTAGTCATCATGGATTTCCAATAGCTACAGTATGACCAGCATAGTCACCACATTTTTAGCATATTTCAACAAATGCCAACGTAGTCCTCCAAGGCAACATAGTTGAGGTGAAGTCCAACATAATCACAAAAGTCCTTTTACCATTTTGGATATATGGATGGATTTTGGTGGCCTAGGTGCACTAAAACTTACATAAATGATCAACTACGCTAGAATCATAACTGTTACACTTGCAACCAATGTCAATCTATCAATAATCATGGCAAACATTTGTAGCATTGAATTAGCAACCTAAAGCCTATAAAAGTAAAATTTAAACACCATAGTCAAGTTCTAAATCTTGGCAATCAATAGCATTTTAGAACCTTAAGAGCTTGAATTCCATCTGGCATCTATGCTGAGCATTAGAGATCCTTGGCATAATACCATTGGAATAAGAGCTTGTACCACTGTTAACAATCTTTGTAACTAAAGTTGTAGATTTGAATGGAAATCAGTGAGGAGTTGTAAATGATTAGAGTTGGGAAGTACTTAGATCATGGAGATCAACTATCAAATACAACTTGCCAACTCCAATAGGCTTCAAGCTCCATCCAAGCTAGCTTCTTATGCATTTAAGCATACCATTTGTACTCTTTGAACTTTACACTTTCATTTAATAAAGTTTTTAGTTCATTTGTTAGTGCAGATTTGTTTTCAAGTTTTTATGGTATGTTAATTTGTTTTCATTTGAATGTATAAGTCCATTCTTGTTTTCTCTTTGATTTATACTTTGTAAGTTCCTAGGTGATTGACAAGACTGTCCAAGGCACCTTGGATCCTATTTCTTAGAGGCCCTTGGGATCTAAGGTTAGGCTATTACATCTTAGGATTTTGTGGTTTTCTAGTAATCAAATTTTCCATGTGCTATGGCTTTTGGTGCTAGAAGGAGGGCCTTTGCCCAAATTCTCAACCTAAAAACCTGATCTAAACACTTGCAAAACTTGTTCCAACACTTTGTTAAAACTAAGTTGTTACATCTTTTAAACCTTTAAACTTGCATTTTTTACATCAAAAACCAACGTTGGTATTCCAATCACCATCCAACATACCCAATGTAGTTGTGAAAGGTGATTTGGGTGTCCACTATGTTTTAACAACACTTGTTCGATTCTTTGGAACCCATTGTAGTTAAGATCAAAACTTGCAAATTTTGCCTTTTGGAACCTACGTTTAGAGTTTGAAGTCCAATGTAGGCCACCTTGAAACCCTAACTATGCTTGTTGTGAATTTTTGGCAATAAAAAGCCAACGTAGGCATCTCCAAGACTACAATATAGTCTTAGGAAAATTCAAAATTTTCATATTTCATTCCTTAAAATTGATGTGCTCACCTTTTGGTGAAAATTTTCAACTTGGATTTTCCAAGTGAAAACCCATTTTCCATCACCTACCCCAAGGTAGTTGGAAAATATAGTTGTCTACTACATAACCTTTAGCATAAACACCACTGAAAACACCAACGTAGTTGGTGTTAACAACTTCAAAACTTTAACACCATTATGCCTAGTGTAGTATATACCAATTTACACTACAATGACACTTTCAATCACATTTTCCATTTATAGCCAACTACATCCTTTGGGCAATACCAACTTGCTAAAACTTATACTAAAAATAGTAAAATATCAAAACAACACCCTCAATAATGTCATTTAGCCAATCTATTATCTTACCTCTTAACTTAATTAAAATGGCATCAAACCAAGATGTTGTAAGAGTGTATGACCCTAAGGATCCTGTTGTGGCTAAGTGTAAGCAATCGCTTAGATTGAGGAGGCAAAGCCTAGATTTTGTAGTTATAAATGAAGAGTACTACAACTTTATTTGTACCAAAATCTAGACTAGCCTCCTCATTCCATGAATAAAGGTGAACATTTAGTGTGAATATGAACTAATACACTGAAATGGGAAGGAATACATATCTTCCCCCTATGACAAGATACACCTCAATGACACATAAATACATATCTTATTTTAATTAATTGAGATGGATGAACAAAGTAAAAAGCTTAGTTTAGAAAACCAACATGAGGAGCATGATGAGTTAGAGGTAGAGCCCAAACTTGATAACTTTATAGGGAGCCTTTATTGATAGTCGACTTCCTAGACCACTACATCTACTTCAACATTGCTTGCCTCTTTCACAAGACAGGTGCCTTAACCATCATCGCCTATATATCCAATCATGTCTGTGATAGATCTTGTTATAGTGATCCATCAAGCATAATCTATGCTCCAAATAGCATCTTTATTTTCTTTCATGTCTTTTTTCACATAGCCTCAATGTACATGACCTTTACCAGTGGTTCTCATCACCACACCCCCCTTTTCTATACCAGTGGATCCCACAGCGGGATCACAAGTAACCTAGGGCACACAAACACCATTTTCCCCCTTTGTGTCTCATATATTGACACAAACATCCTTCTTGCTATTTAGCCCATTCATGAATAGCATAACCCAACCTCTTCCCTTCATCCTACAACCCATTGCAAGGCCACAAGTCCCTTAGTTAACAACACAGCTGATGAGTGGCGAGGTACCCCTACACTCAACCATACGAATATGAGCGTACACGCACGATCCGGTCGAACTCCGCAGACTAAATGCCTTAACGCCACAAGGAACACTTGGGGTTAATCGTTCGTTGTCTTCCCAGGCTTGCTTGTATTTGTCACGGTGTATGGTTAAGTAAGTCTGTGGTATGTGATTTTCTTGGTATTTTCGGCTTATCTCCTATGCTATCAGAGGGAAAGGGTTGAGAAACTAACTAACTCTAACTAATGTCCTAAGTCTAAATTAACTAGCGTCAGCATCCGTTCCCACTTACCGGACACACCCTGAACTATGCAACTGCGGCTTACCAAACGCTAATCGTTACTGGGATC
>MNCI01007385.1:79501-130884 GCA_015680685.1 Gnetum montanum
AGCCTCATCGGAGTTAGAGATTTTTCCCTTACCCTTGTTATGTGCAGGGTTAAAGTTTCTCCGCATGTTTTTGCCTTTATCACTACTTTGTTCATCCTTAGACTCCTCTAAAATTTTCAAAACTGTTTCTATTCGCGAGTCTAAGGAATCCCTCATTTGGTCTACCTTAGCTGATACCTCCGTGGTTAACTTCTAGATCGGTACGATTTTCCTGTTCACCAACTCTTCAAGTGGTGACTCATCCTCCTCATCACAGAATTTCACTCCCTTCTTGCGAAGGGAGGGATCGTGGTTGTATTCCTCCGCACTTTCTCTTTTCCGTAGCTCACCCTCTTCTTGTGCTACGTGTTCCAACAATACTTCAACTTCATGGGCTCTTAATTGGGAGAGTCTCCCTTGGGCGTAAGTCCCAAGAGTTCTTCTCGTTTCATTTCTTAGCCCATCCACGAGGTGGCGAAGTTGATCCCGCTTAGCGTACCCATGGCCCGGGCAACGATGTAGCAATGTGTAGTAACGGGCCATGGCAGCATCCAAGGATTCATGAGCTCCTTGTTTCCAGCCTTGGATCTGCTTACGCAAGTTAGACACTCTGGAGTACGTTTGATATTTGTTGTTGAACAATTCGAGCATCGTACTCCACCTCCTGATGGTTTCCGGTTCTAAGGACCGGTACCAGCTTTCCGCTTCTTTAGTGAGTGTCCTTGGGAACAACTTGAGTTTCTGCCACTCATTGTCTATGTTCTGCAAGGCACAGGCGTCGTGGAATGCCTGTAAATGATGTTGAGGATCAGCGTTGTATCCCCCTTCAAAACGTGGGATATTATTTATATCCAAACGCTTGATCCTACTGTCTTTCAAATGCCTTGTGGGAATCCTAACTGCCTCTCTAATGTCAAGCATACTTCGGGTTGCGAATAGGGGTTCGTCATGATCATCTCTTTCATGACGTCTGTGATGTCTACGTTGTGGTTCCCTATTCTCCCTACGTCCTTGCCCTTGTCCTAACTCCTCTCGACCTTCTTGTCGAGGCATTTCATCTCTTCTACCTTTACTTTCCGCGTTATGCTCATGGTGGCTGCGCCCAGATGTGGAAGGAGAGGGTGAATGATGTGATGAAGGGGAAGAAGAAGGGGATCCATCACCATGGTGATGTTTCTTGCCTTCTCTTCGGCTGCTTCGGCCCCGATCGTTGTCACGATCTGCATGTCTGTCATTAGTGTGAGTGATTGTTCCTGCCGTGAACAGCTTGTGCTCACGGGGATCAGAGCCTGGAATGTGTATCGTTGATCTAAGGCCCTGATGCCTAACCTCTTCACCAGAGTGAGGAGGAGGAACATCATTTTCTAAGAAACCCGTTGTGAGGGGTTCCTCGTCTCCTATTTCACTAATGACGTGGGAAACCTTGCCCTTCAGTAGTGAATGTTGGCTCTCCTGCCTTGCATCCCGAATACGTTGGGCTTTTGTGGGTTGATAATCCCTCAGAGTGTAATCATCCGCAACGTATTCAGTAATCAGCTCTTGCATGCCATACCGTACCAAGGCACGGAAAAGCATGTTGGAAGCAGAGCGATCTGGGGGTAACACGATGTTACCTTGCATGTCTCTCCACCGCAGTTGCTCATCTTGATGGAAAACAAAGGTAAAATCCGGCACATACTCATCGGGATGAGTATATGTGACCTTAGATTGTTGAGGACATGGTTGATCTCGGTTATGCGTATGATGCTGACTTTCTCCTGTATTGTCCTTAGGTGAGTTGATTTCGTGAGAAGAAGCCATTTCTATTGGTGTGCTAATTTCACCGTTATTTATTGTTCTTGATTAACTGATTAACCCTAAGGTTCGTTTTAAGCTCACAACGATGTGAGTGATATCCCTTATGTTAAATTGGCGAAAAAACACTTAGTCCCCGGCAACGGCGCCAATGATGAGTGGCGAGGTACCCCTACACTCCACCATACGAATACGAGCGTACACGCGCGATCCGGTCGAACTCCGCAGACTAAATGCCTTAACGCCACAAGAAACACTTGGGGTTAATCGTTCGTTGTCTTCCCAGGCTTGCTTGTATGTGTCACGGTGTATGGTTAAGCAAGTCTGAGGTATGTGATTTTTTTGGTATTTTCGGCTTATCTTCTATGCTACCAGGAGAAAGGGTTGAGAAAACTAAACTAACTCTAACTAAGATCTAAGTCTAAATTAACTAGCGTCAGCATCCGTTCCCACTTGCCGGACACACCCTGAACTATGCAACTGCAGCTTACCAAACGCTAATCGTTACTGGGATCGCCACACGTAACGCAAGTGCTCGAAGTGGTCGTACTGAGGCACCTATTTAGCCTACGTGTGATAAGCAGCCGATTCCTTAGCCAGCCGTACACACCCGTGGGTGCTCGTAACTAAGTCGTACTTATCACACGATCTAGCCTAGCAATGAGCAGCCGATTCCTCAACTAGCCGTACACATTAGACCCGGGAGTTACCAAGCGCAGAATCCTGGAATACGCTACTGGGTTACCAAGCAGCCAATGCTCGTAATTGAGTCGTACTCATGCATTGCGTCAAGCAGCCGATTCCTTGACTAGCCGTACACGTCCGTAGACGCTCGTAATCAAGTCGTACTTGAACGCACTAGGAAAGCAGTAAAAGAAAGCAATAAATGAAACCACGTGCTGCAAGGTTTATCCAATCAAGTTCATCTTTATTGCCATACACAACTTGGGTTTAGGTTACAAGCTGCTCGAATAATGAGCCGTTCACTCTAGGACTCCTACTGTGGGCACATGGGGAAAAATTCTAACTCTGGAGTGATCAATCTGCCAGAGCTTCGCTACACTAGCCAGGATTGGGAAATGAAGGGAGTGCTGCCTCTTATTTATAGATATGGCAGCGGGACGCGATATCGCGTACGTGATATTGCAGGAGAAGACGCGATATCGCGTACTCGATATCGCATGGGATGTGATATCGCGGCCTAGTGCATGTCGCGTCTCATCAATAGCGATTCATGAAAATGCCATGGCTTGTAGGAATGCTCCAAATATTGGAGCAAGCATTCTAAATAATTCAAGACTTGATGGAAGAGTTACGAAAGCTCAAGGCTTCTGTAAGCCAAATAGTAAAGGTAATGGACTTCTACCAAGATGATCCCATTAGTCTTGTTGTCCCATTAATAACTCTTGCATTGGGCATCTCCATTTCCCAATTTACCAAGTACAATGATGAGGACAACCCAAATGCACACCTAATAACCTTCTATTTTGAGTGCCTATTATTCCAAGCCTAGTCACATACCATCATGTGAATATTCCCTATGTCTCTAATTGGAAAGCCTTGGACTGGTACTGTTCATTGCCAAGAGGATCAATATCCTCTCTTGAAGACTTAATTACTTAGTTTGTTAACCATTTCAAGTACAACTTGAAACTCAACATAACTCTTGATCAACTAATGAAGGTCAAGTAGGGATCCCTTGAGCCAGTATAAAAACTCATACAATAATGGAATGCTCTACTTAATGAGATTCTAGAATTGATAGCTAAAACCCATCTTCTTGCTATCTTCAAGGAGATGGTTAACAACTTATTAGGTTGAAATAATGCTACCTTGATCCATAGTCACTTAAGAAAGCCTTTTCCTAGACAAAGAACATAGAGGATGTGGCCAAGGCTAGTCATGACCTTGCCTATGTGGCATACAAAAACCATCATGCTCGAAAGGATAAGGAGAAGGGAAGGAAAAAGAACACAACTATGGACATAGTGGCCAAATACAACAATAAGAAAACCACATAGGGACCTAGGGCCAATCAACCTAGGGTCCTTACTAATAACAATCAATCTTGAACTTCTAGGACCTTTGCATCGATCATGATGTGAGCTAACTATGAATGTAAAGATCGATCAAAGTACACCAGGTTATTACTGAAGCCATCAAAACTTCTTGATGAACTATTTAAGAGTGGGAGAATATAATACAAATAGATGATAAAAAATGCCTAGTAGAGGCATGAAAAATCATGTGAGATAGCCAAAAATCCTACTCTTATAACCAAGGCTAAACCCCTGGTACCTAAGTACTTCAAGCTAGATTGCTCTTGCCACTTTCATCAATTGGTAGGTCATGATACCGACTTTTTCCTAGCACTAAAAGATGACTTGTAGAAGATGATAGATAAGGGCGAATTAGTCCTTGATGCCTTGAGCCTAGTGAAACCACAAAACCAACCCATGTAGGTTTACAAGGACCCATTGAACACCAACAAAAATCCATACACTATCCTGGCATTCAATGTAACTAACAACTCTAAACTTGTGCATGAATTGTTCATGATATGAGTTCCTCTTTGCAATGATATGAGCCCTTCAGCTTTAACTAGCTTAAGGTCCCATTTTGTTGTAAGGATTCCATCACCTATGCCTCCCAAGGATCATTTTGTGATCAAGGTGCTCCCTCCTGGTGAAACCAAAACTAAGCCTACTCCTACAATCGAAAAGCATCCACCTACAGTGGCCAATGCAACAATTTCTTCACAACCAACAAACAACAACAAAAAACTCCAAGAAGCTCATGTAAGAAGCTCATGTTGAAGCCTAAAAATGATGACACCAAATAAAACAAAGCATGGAAGGAAGTGGACTTGCTCAAGCCCACTCCCATCTCATCTTTCTTGATGAGTTCCAATGCTCAGGCCGCCTCAACTAGTTAACCATGGGAGGACCCCAAGCCATAAAAGAAGGGAAAAGAATCCAAACAACCATTGAAGCATGAAGTTCACATTTTGGGACACATGGAGAAAGTCAAGAATCTTAAGAATGAAAAACCTACAACAAATGACAAAGACTTCCTCACTATGATGGAGCAAGTCAAGTAGTTGCTAAAATAGAAAAACACTTCGCTTAGCTTGTATGACCTTGTGATAACTTTTGCTACACACTGCAAAGCATTATTAAAGTTTTTGACCTCTATTCCTATTAGCAAGGACATCCTTGCTTATGAAGAGTCCATCCATGCAATGATGGTACCACCTTCACCAAAAGAAGAAACAAGATCAACAACACTAGTGTTTTGCAATAGTGAAGTTAAGGCCAACACCCAAGATGGTGAGACAACCATGGCTTCTCTTTTCATAATCATATGGGTAGGGTAGTACAAAGTGCATAGGATACATGTTGACGATGGAGCCTCAACAAACATAATATCTTATACCATTGTGGAACATCTAGGCCTAATCGAACATATGCAACATACCATAACAGCAACTCTTAAATCCTTCAATGGATCCCGAGTAGCTATTAAAGGCTCTATTACTTTATACTGTGTAGCAGGGGAGCAATTTTGCACAATAGCCAGATTCTTGATGGTGGAAGAGATACTAGGATTCAACCTTATGTTGGGAAGGCCTTGGCTAGCTTAATTATGAGCTATTTTCTCACCAAACCACTAAGAAGTTCACTTGCCTTACGAGGGAGGTGAGATCATCATCCTTGATGATAGTGTCGTGTCCTTGGCAATCAACAACGTTGACATTGAACAAGGGTCCAAAGTGGAGGTTCATAAAGAAACTCCTATTGCTAGCCACAAATTTGAGAAGCTGAAAGAGTAGAAAAGGACAAAACCAACAATAATGAGCCCATGGATGTACTATGGAAAGAGCTCCCCTTCAACATAGTTAGCGAAGAAAATTGGGAATACCGCATTATGCAAAATAGGCCATATACCTTCCCTAATCTTTTGATGATAAGGAAACATTTGCATAACTGATGTATCCCCTTGATTCATTCACCCTTACACTTACAACCATGTAGCCTATTTTGTCTATAACCTTTTTAAGACTAATTTACACATTTTTCTTATATGCATGGTTTGTTTACTTTTATTTTTCTTTGTTTTGGCCTCTATTTCACACATAGCCTAAGATTTGTTTTCATTTACAACTTGCATTTACACCTTTTTTATCTTAGAACATAAACCATAAAAATATGGTAAAAATTTTAAAACTTGAAAAACTCATAAAAATTTTAAAAACATAAAAATGATAAAAAGTTTTCTTTTTAAATGTAGGGTCCACCATGGCCTAAAACTAGCAAAACAACATATGGCCCACCATGGCCTAAGACTAGCATATTGCATGGCCCACCATGGCCTAAAACTAGCAAAACATATGGCTCCACATGGCTTAAAATTGGAAAAACACCTAACTTGCCATGGCCTAAAATTGGCATATCGCATGATCTGCCATGGCCTAAAATTGGCAAAACATATGGCCTACCATGGCCTAAAATTGGCATATCTCATGGCTTGCCATGGCCTAAAACTAGCAAAATGTATGGCTCGCCATGGCCTAAAATTGGTGAAAACATAGGGCCTGCCATGGCCTAAAACTAGCAACACTCTTATAACCATTACAACCTATTTCACATCACTGTCATTTTGCATAGTTAACCAACATAGCCTATGACATGAATAAAAATGTAAACATTAAACATATATTAAACATTAAATAGTAAAATGTGTAGATCAAATTAAAACTTAAAAAATAATAATAATGTCTATCAGATGATGTGATAGAAGTCTAAACAATACATTAAAATGTAAATCATCTATCAACTGGTCAAGTGGCTAAAATTAGCCAATACATCATAATAATATCATCAACATAACAAAAGGGAAGGGGCTGAAGAGCACTTTGATCATTGGCATTGGGATCATCAGTATCACTTGGTACCTATAGCACAACAAAACATAAGTTAACTAGTAATTGACAAAGCATGAAATCAAATCACAAGTTAAAAAAATTAAAATAAAAAACACTAAAATAAAATAAAATCAGCAAACCTAGAAGGGCTTGGGTGCAACATCTTCTAGTGGAAGATTCCAAAGACCAACCTCGAAATGATGGAGGATTTGTTCCTTAGTCATGTGGGCCTAGTCCACCTCCCCAAGATTAATTCCTATTATGATGTTGCTATCGTCAATGTTTATCCATGTAGGTGGCTCCTATGAAAATATCCTAGAATTCACTTTCCAAGAAGTAGTAAAGACCTAAGGAGATTGGGAATCAGTAATTGTTAGGATTCTTTGAAATAGTTTGAAGACATTCTCTGCCTAAATCCCTTTAATGAACAACTCCAACTTACACCATTTGGTGGACTCCTCCTTCAATCACTTGAGATAGGCTTTAAGTGCAGTCTTGTGTTTCTTCTTGTGGTCCTTCTATGCTTGGCCCCACTCAAGAATCTAGGTATAGTAGTCTCTCCACTCCTTGGCATTGCGCTCTAGCAAGTTCATTTGCAAGTTCTACTCAAGAACCTCCCTAGTAAGGGCAACCTTACCATGGATGGCATTTTAGTCTTGTACCCACTTAATCTCTTTAGTTCACAAGGAACTCTTGTTGGTCACTTGGGCCTCCATGAATTCCTTACAATCCTTGAGATCCCTGTTAGCCTTAACTAGCCTCTTATTTTCCTTTTCCAATGCTACAACATGTTCTCATATGAAGTCATTAGAATGTTTAACTTCCCATGATGTTTTTGTGCATAAAAATGCACAATCAGTGGCACTTTCATAAAATTGTATGGTACATTCTCTAGATTTGAAGGCAAGCTAGGTAAGGCATCAATTTCAATGGGGCAATTGGGATCCCATCTAAGCTTAGGTTCTTAAAACAACAAAACATAAACAAAAATAATAAGTGACCAAATTACCAAGGAAACAATGAACAAAAAAATAAATATAAAATAATACTATCATAAAACAAAAAGTAAAACTAAAAGTGAAAGATAAACTAAGCTCTTACCAAGATCAAGAGTAACTTGTTGCAATCGATTAGTCAAGTCCTAAGCCATCCTTTGCATGAACTTCCTATTATCAGGAGTGTCAACCCATGGTTTCATCTAAAACATGGAAGTTGAGGCCATGGGATAAGGCTCAGCAGCTGGGGCAAGCATCAAAACCAATAAATGATTGAAACCAAGCTTAAGCATAAAATAATAAAACTTAAACATATGAGACCAAGAGCATATACACTTGGAACATCATCTTGAATGAAGATAGGGGGTTCACCTAGCTATGGGGGATCAAATATAGAGTCAAATTCATCCAATTGGACATTGGATAATCCCTTCTCCTCATGGCATTGAAGGGGCTCCTCCTCTAGGCATTTTTTCTCCACCTCTACTATTGTTTCCTGGGCTACCAATTCTTGTTGCTTGCCTATAAGAGCAACAAGAGAAAAATGTAATAACTTAGGTTGTCTTCCTTACAATAATATTGCCTTATAACATGAAACATAATAATTCAAAACAATTAAAAACATAAAAGAAATTATAGCATACTTATGACCATGTTGCATTCTTGGCCAACTCTGATCATGAACCTCCTCTTTGAGGGTTTCTCGATCATTGGTGCTTCTTTTTCAACCATAGGCCTCTTTAGTTTGGCTTTAGTTGAACCCTTAGCTTCAGCTCACAATGTCTTTACCTTTTTCATGTTTCCTTAGGAAACTTGGGGCTCCATCCCCATGTTATCAAGGGAAGTACAATGCCTATCACCAAGTCTCTTAATGGTAATAGAAAGCGACTCCCCAATGTCCTTTGGTTGATTCTAAGCCTACATGGTGGGATAAATGTACTTTACTCATGGCTTGGGGAGTTGGGATGGATCTTGGATTACCCATTTTTCATCCTTTCTCACAACTAGAAACTCTATGAACCTCCTCAAATATGCTGCAAATAATGCATAATGCATGTGGCATTTTGTCATAAGGTTCTCACAGAGTTTGAGGACCTTCCCATGTAGCTTGGAAGCCAAGTGAATAGCCCAGTTGAATTGATCATCCTCTAAAAATACCTTCTTCATGGTCCATGCCTACTCAACATCCATAATTGTTTCTATGATAGTAGCTTGGGGAACCCCTAGAGTACAAGGGATATGCCTCTCTAGCCTCTTCAACCTTGAATGGGCTAGGAGAAAACCCCTTGTAACCACGGTGAGTGCCCAACCACTCCTCCACCTCCTCTTGGTGCTCCACCTCTTTACTTGCCTTAGTGACAACCTTTAGGCCTTTACAAGAAATGCCAAAGAGGCCACTAAAGGCAAATTCATTAATGGCTAGGATGACAATCACACCATGAACCTAGGTGATGAACTTCTTAACTCCTTTGTCAAAGTCAATGATGTACACCATCTCAAGTGTAGTGATAGTTGGGCTAGGGGCCATGAAAAGATCAAGAAAACCTACATCAATAATGTTTTCTTGAATGTTTCTAGGTGCCCTACTAGCCAACCACTATTAAATCAAATCCATTTCATCATACTTGAGAATCAAAGTTTCCTTAGAACATCCCGAAATGACAAGTGTGATAATGGAGGAAGTGCTAGCACCTACAATACAACAAGAGGTTGATTAGCTTAGGCATAGGCGTAAAACCAAAATAGAACAAGTATGATCAAAATTAAAACCAAATTTATAACCAATCATAGCCAAAAGGACCTTTTAATCATTTAAAGCCTAAGTAGCTCATAAACATACAACCATAAGAAAACGTTGACATAAAAACTAAAATAAAAATAACTCTTACCTTTCTTACTAGATGAGGGTTGCATGGGGTATTCAATTAGTATGCAAGCAAGATCAGGCTTGGCCCACAAACTATGAATTATTCCATTCTCTAGACATCATTGGTAGGCCTTGGAGTAGCATGTGATGTACCTACCCAGGTCACCTCTTAGCTAGTCGACCATTGCAAGCCTCAATATGGAGCTTTTGGTGAAAACCTCCAATGCTGTTTGGGCCAAGGGTAAGAGTTAATCACTTTTGATGAACCCCTTATCATCAACCCTATACTTGTAAACATATCAATTCAAGCAAGAAAAACCATTAAAACCAAATATCATAATAAAATTAATAATAAAAATATCCAAAAAGAAAACTTAAAACCATGCTTAACCATGCACATGATAGATAGTACTAGGAGGGTTTTGAAATAGTATGTGGGCTTGATGACCAACTAATAGTGTGTTTTGGCATTATGCAAGTTGAACTTGGGCATGTCCTAGATCTTGGACAACTTACGAGTCCCCATTGTGCATGTGCCATCAAGCACTTTACCCTCTGACCATGTTTTGGGATTGTCTTCTAAGAACTTGATGATCAAGCTTGATGACCAAGGCAACAAGGTCTCCACTATGACGGTAGCTATGTGAGATGACAAGTGTGACCATATCATCACACTAAAGTTTTGCAACAAAAAGGTCAAGAATCTTGTACCATTGGCCTAAACCATAAGGAGCCATGCTCCAACATCATGTGGAAAAGTAGGGTGTTAGGCCCTAGGGTGTGAATGCAATAAGGTAATTCTACCAGCTTGATCACCACCAATATGACCTTGAGGAAGGCCCTATACACAACAATAACAATAGTTAGAATAGTAAACAATTGTGGCCAAATATAAATAAATGATAAGTAGCCAAATATAAATAAATGATAAGTAATGAAAATTACAAAAACTTTAACACCAACATAGCCATTCTAAACAACCAACCAAAACCATAGTTTCAATACTTAGAAGCTAAACCAAAACTAGGAATAACTTTCATTAAAAACCATATACAACCAGGTGGCCAACCAACAACTGATGACAGTTTTCATGGTAAAATATGCATAAAAGTGTGAAGTTCTTTTATGTAGAAACATCTAAAACATAAAAACTAGCTTGTAAATATACCAACAGTTAAAATTCCAATTTGAATTTTGAAAAATTTTACAAGGTATCTTAGTTAATGGTGAAATTAGCCATAGGAAAAACTCTAGGAATACTAACTAGAATTTGCTAAAAATTTAAAATGACCATTTAGAACTAAAAATACAACATGTAAAAAACCTTAACAACCCTTGAACATAATTGAAAAAATACAACACCAACACCAACACTGCCTATATAGATAGGGAGGTTTTTAGTTTTGATGGTCAAAACGACAACTATATAGATTAGTTCACACTTGATTGAAAATGATAGATTAGAGCTAAATTTTTTTTGTAAGGCTAGGGATTATGTGGACATAAAAATTCAACAAAATTGGATATCTATGTTGAGGCTTCAAGCTTGGGAAAAATTTGAAACACAACAAAAAATCACAACAACATTCAACTAGCAACTTCACAACAACCCACAAATTGTAGAAAGCATCCATAGTAGATAATTAATAAAAAATATCAAAATTTTTTTAACTTACCCAAAACCACTTCCAAACCCTCTCTAACACATTAAAGTATATCCAAAACCTTGGGACATTGGCTGGAAAAATTTTCTAAACACCAATGTTGCCCATCTTTACAAGGGTAAACCATAATGACAAAAAAACCTCACTTTTACAACAGTTGCCCATCTTCAGAGGGGTAAATTGTAATGACCAAAAATCAATCATGTAACCAAATTCAATGATTCCATAGTTATTTGAATACTTAAACAATGAATAAAACATCCAAAGCTAGAAATCATAAAAATTCCTAGTCATTTTTGCAAAATAAAATAAAATAAAATGAAAAACTACCAAGAACAAAACCATAATAGCAAAACCCTACTTTGTGCGAGTTTATGAAAAAATTCATCAAAAATTAACTACAGATCCAAATTCAATGATTTCATAGCTGTTGGAATTTTTAAACAAAAATCTAAAAATCCACAAACTAAAAACTAGAAATTTTTTAGCTAATTTTTGCTAAAAAAATATCAAAATACCATAAAAAACGACTAAAACTAAAAACCCATTCTACATTGGCTTACGAAAAAATTCATGGAGAATTAATCGTAAGTCAAAATTAGGTGGTTTAAAAATTCATTTGACAATTACACATAATTCTACAACCTTATGCCCATAAAAATTAAAATTTCTAAATCGTTTAAATATGAAAAAAATGCAAAAGTGGTGTTGTTTTCCCAAAGCATGTAAAATGCCTAGAAACAACAAGAAACAAATTTTTAATTTGACACACATTAATCCCACAACCTAAGAAACATCAAAAACCCATAATCCTAGCCTAGATCTAACATAAAAATTTTACCAAATATAAATTCAACCAACACACAAAACCCTACAACCAAAAACACCTAGGATCCTAAGGAAATTTCACACAAAAGGCTAGAATTTGGGTACCTAGGCATCATGGTGCTGGAGCTTTTAACAAGAACTAGCCATGGTAGGTTAGAGAGGCCCTGGGCATCTACATCCACCTCCTCCAAGGCTAGGTTCTTTATGGCGAAAGCTCTCCTCTTAGACATGTTGCTAAAAAACACAGAAAACAACTAAAATCCTCAAGCTTCTATATCCTCCTACAACAACTACACCTACTTCTTAGAGGTAGAATGACTAAACAACACTAGTAGTAGGTGCAATAGGAGCTAAAATAGGTTCAATGCTTTGATGCAAAGTGCTAGCTTGGAAGTGGTGAGAAGATAATGATTTGTGTAAATTTATTTTTTGAAACTGACTTCCAAAATTATGCATCCACTTCAAAACCCTAGTTTCTCAAAAATGTTCATCTAAGCTCCACTAAACTAAATGATCACAATTGGAAAGTGTGACTATGTTGGGTGAGTGGGAAACCAATGCATGAAAAAACTCAAATCCAATGTAGGTCCCACTAGGTGTCTAAGTAGTAAGCCAATGGAACTCCTAACACACTTGGGTTTTCAACTTCATAGGATGACTACGTTGGGATTCAAGCATCCATAAGCCTTGGAATAAATACCAAAACTCAAAAAACTACTAAAATCCACCTCACAACCTCCCATCCATGTCATGAAACCCTATGCTTGAAATAGGAAACCAAGTATTTACATTGATGAAATTGGACACCGAGGAAGGTTAAAACCCATGCCACAACTTACTATTCAAGGTAACTATGTTGACCAGTAGCCTGACTATGCTGTTTAGCATAGTCACAAGTGGAATGGTATTTCAAAACATTAACCAAGCTTCCAACTAACTCCAAAATAGCAACAACTTAGACCAAACCTTGACCAAAACCTTCGACAGCTCCAGAATTGCATGAAACTTGTCAAAAACCATCAAAACCCAATTTCCTTGCATAGACTATGTTGGGGGAGGCCTCAACTACATTAGCTAGCATAGTCCCAGTGTAGTTGAGTAAGAAATGAATAGTAAATACCTCAAATAGGCTTTAAAATTACATATTTTGGCATCAACTTCAACCTAGAACCTCCAGTAGCCTTGAAATAGCAAACAACTAATCTAAAATAAGGCAAATTCCATCCCACATTTATGACTACACTAGAGGTAACCTTGACTACATTGGCCAACGTAGTCCCAGCATAGTTGGGTCAAGGTGGATTGACAAAAACAAATAAAAACCTCTAAATTGACACATTTTGACCTTAGCACTCCTTCAAGACCTCTAGTGATCCTATACTAGCAAATTGTAAAATAGAAGAAGACCAAGATCCATTTTCACATTAGGACTACATTAGGGAGGCTTGGGACTATGTTGGCCAACATAGTGCTATCGTAACCCATCCCTCAAAACACCAAAACAAGCTAAATACATGCTAAATCAACTTCTCAACACATCCTCTCAACCCCAAAACCCTACTATAGATCTCAAAGGCCAATAAACCCTATAGGCTAGGTTGAAAATGGCCAGAACTCATTGTATACCCCACACCCATACCATAACTACGTTGGCCAGTGTAGTCCAGTGATGTATGACCATTTTGACATCAAAACAATCACCAAAACTGATAATCTCAAGTTTGAAACCATAGAGTTTGACACTAGTAATCCTAGAACTTGAAAACCTAGTCAATTGATCATGAAGTTACACCAAAATCCAAGATTCATGTTGTGACTATGCTGGAGTAGGCTTGGACCATGCTAGCCAACATAGTCCTAATGTAGTCATTGTCCAAGGTTGACTAGTGATTTGACACTTCAAATGGCCCAAAACCTAGCTTGAAAACCCAAAATCTAGCTTGGCCTTACCCAATTACAAATTCACCTCATTTTGATCTTGTAAATGGAAGCTTTACCCCAACTACACTAAGGCCAAGCTCAACTATGTTGGCTAGCTTAGTCATAATGGAAAATCATCATTTCCATGTCTAAAAAACATTTGAAATCAACCATCTTAGGCCAAAACCCTAGTTAGAGACACATGTGACCCTAGAAACTCAAGAGACTGGTCAATTGACCATAAAAACCCATTAAAAGATAGATTTCAAACATGACTATGTTGGAACAGGCCATGACTACATTGGCCAGCATAGTCATGGTTGGGAGTTCAAGAAATTAGTGTTTTGACATCCCAAATGGTCAAAAATTTAACTTGAGATACCTAGAACATTGATTGACATTGTCTCTTGAAAATTTCATCTTATTTTGATCATGGGAATGCTAGATTCCATATGACTATGTTGAAGTGTAGTCCCAATGTAGTGCATATCCCAAGGTATTTTGACTGACCTAACAACACTTAGAATGGTAGAAAACTTAATGTCAGAAGTCTAGAACACTAAAAACCTAGAGCTAGCTGTAGTTTGAGCTTGTTCAATCATGAAAAACAAAGATTTTGGCTCATCTATGCTAGAGAAACCCTTAACTATGTTGGCTA
Organism: Gnetum montanum; assembly: GCA_015680685.1. Lineage (NCBI taxonomy): Eukaryota > Viridiplantae > Streptophyta > Gnetopsida > Gnetales > Gnetaceae > Gnetum > Gnetum montanum. The sequence goes on from MNCI01007385.1 coordinate 94,131, forward strand.
GAATAGTCATGAGCTTTTGGTGTCACAACTTCACTTTTAGTAGTTTATTTGACCTCTAAATAGTCTATTCAATCCTTCCCAAATCTTGTGCTGCCCTAGGAAGCTGACAGAACACTAGTAGCAACCCTAAAACCCTAGAAAATCATTTTTCTCATGTAGCTACATTAGGGGTAATCTTGACTACGCTGGTGAGTATAGTCCTAGCGTAGTCACAAGTATTTGCCTCATTTCTAGCTTTTGAAAAGTGAAAATGAAGTAAAAAGGCATCAATATTTAGTCCTAGTCCACAATACTAGTCATACATACCATAAAGAACCCAAAACTAGCTACAACGAACCTAGGAAATCATCTACTATTGGTAACTATGTAGGGGCCTAGTCTGATTATGATAGTTAGCGTAGTCACCAATAGAGCCCAATGTAGTCACATTAAAAGGTATCATTTTGCCTTAAAAATATCCTTGATATGACCCCACCATGTGCCCAAACTCACCTATCAACCCTATAAACCTCTATGATGGCTCACTACAGCCTAAAACTGGCAAAATTTAACCTTAGTTAACCTTATTTGGCCATCAATTGGTGTAATTTGATGGGGTTTGATCATCCTTGATCATCATTTGACACTAGTAGACCTACACCATGGTTTTCTAAGGCCTAAAAATGGCAACATGGTCCACTCCATCATTGACCAACATGGCAAACTAGCAACTAGCAAAATCTAACCCTAATTGACCAACATTAACCTTATTTTAGCATGTGTTTCCCCACCTTGGCTAGTTTGACCCTGTTTCATGGTTTTTTGATTCATTTTGACCTTGTTATGCAATGTTCATCTTCTACTTAACTCCATTTTTACCATATCCACCTTATTCTCTCTCTTGTGGCCTTTTTAAACCTATTTTAACCTTTGATTAATGTTAGATGATGGGGTTTAACCATCCTTAATCATCATTTGACACCATGTGACCATGGCCTACCAAGGCCTTAAACTAGTAACCTCATGGCCCACCAAGGTCCAAAAATAGCAATCTTATGGCTTGCTATGGCCTAAAACTAGCAAAGTGTATTAATAATTACCATGTTTATCCTTCTTTTGCAACATGTTTCCTATCTTGACTATTTTGGACTTGTTTCATTATCTTTGTCAACTTGTTTTGACCTTATTTTTCATTATCGACATTTCTTGTCATTGGAGCATCACTTGGCCTCATTCCACCAAGTGTTCCCAATTTTTGGCCTTTATTTGACCTTATTTAGCCTTTTTTAACCTTGTTTACACCTTGTTTGACCATGAAGTAGCATGTTTTGGCTCATTCGTGTATAGTTACTAGAATATTTTATAACATTTTGGAATTATTTACTCATTTTACCAAGGTGTCACTTAATACACTTATGGTTTATATGTAAGATTGAAGTACGGACACTTGGACACAAATCAATGTACCCTTGAACCTAAGTGGGCCTCATGGTGATGTTGAATGATGTATCAACCTTAACTGTCTAGATCTTGAGCCTGAGAGTCCAATTGATTACATATCCTCAATAGAGAAACCTCTTGAATGGCCTAAAAACCTAGTCAAAACCCTTGACCTTGAGGCTAGTGATATCACTGAGGACTCTCTAGTTGATGTTTCTATCATGACACACAATGGCGAGGAGAAAACACTAAAACTATGTTCTTCACTAGAACCTCAACAAGCTCAAGACATCACCAAGGTCCTCCAAGAAAATATTGAGGTCTTTGCTTAGTCATATGAAGATATGCTAAGCCTTGACCCATGCCTAGTGCAACATAATATCATACTTAACACTAGTATTAGACCAGTTAAGAAAAAGGTTTTTAAGATTAGTCTAGATTTAGCCTTGGCAATTGGTGATGAAATCAAAAAACTATACAAAGCTGGTTTCATTCGAGTTGTTGATTACATAGAATGGTGTCCAACATAGTGGTAGTTCCTAAGAAGAATGGGAGTATATGTATATGTATTGATTTCCAAGCCTTGAATAAGGCAGCTATTAAAGACAATTTTCCTTTACCTAGTATTGATCAACTTTTCAATACTACCATTAGACATGCCTTGCTATCCTTCATACCAAATTAGGATTAACCTAGAACATCAACTTAGTATGACCTTCATGACCCCTTGGGGTACCTTTTTCTACATCATGATGTCTTTTGACCTAAAGAACATAGCAACAACCTATCAAAGAGTGATGGTGTACATATTTAGTGATTATATGCTAGGAGTGCTCAATGACTATATAGACGATATAACCATTAAGTCCAAAGTGGTTGACAACCATGTGCATATCCTTAACCTTGTGCTTAAATGATGCCTCAAGTGCGAGCTTAGGCTTAACCTCAAAAAGTGTGTCTTTGGCGCAAAACCAGTAAGATGCTTGGCTTTGTAGTATCTAAAGAAAGAATATGTGTTGATCCTAACAAGGTTAAGGTCATACCCAACTTGGTAGTACCAACTAACCTTAAGGAGCTTCACGGATTACGAGGTGTATTATACTTTATCCATAGGTTTATGGCTAGGCTTATGGATAAGTTACAACCCACACAACACTTGCTTAAGAAAGGAGTTCACTATGAGTGAATGGCTTAATGCTAAGAAGACTATGAAAAACTTAAGCAAGAGTTGGCATAACTACCCATAGTTTATCCATTGTAAAAGAATAAACCTTTTTACATCTACCTTGCTATCTCTAACATGTCTATTATCTCTCTACTCTGTTAAAAACGTGATGATAGAGTGGCGTTGCTGGTATACTACTTAAACCATGCATTGATTGCCTATGAGACCTGATAAACTGAAGTGGAAAAGTATTATTTAGCACTAGTCTTCTCATTGAAAGTGGAGATACTACTTTTTTAAAAGACAAGTCAACATCATGTGCAAGAACAACATACTTAGAGCTATAATTACCAACATCTACGAAAGTAGTCGTATAGCCCATTGGAAAGCCATAACAGCTGAGTTAGAACTTCATTACTTCTCTCAAGACTTAATAAAAGGTCAAGCTATAGCCACATAACTTACTATTTCACTAGTAAAAGACCATGCAACCATAGACCTTGAATTCTTGGATGAACACATCAACATTATTAGCAATGTACCCAAGGGCTATAAGGTGGTCATGCACTTTGATGGAGCTTTGAAAACTCATGAGATTAGTGTTGCTACCATCATAATGTTCCTGTCTAGAAAAATCCAACCCTTCACTTACCATTTCAAGTTTCCGTGTATCAACAACATAGTAGAGTATGAAGGATTGATCAAGGGGATGATGGTAGCTCATGACCTAGGAATAAAATACTTAATGATCAAAGGTGATTAAAGTTTTATGCATGTAAAGCTAAACCTTTGCAACCTTACTATAACCTAGGAAATAAATTGATACAACAATTTACAAACATTGATATCAAACATGTACCACAAACCGAGAACATGCTAGCTAATGCCATTGCAACCTTGGTCCTCAATGTGATGTTAGATGTGTTTAGCAAATTACCTTTCTTAACTGTGGACTATGTTATTCCCATCATGCAAAATACTAAGGACAACCTTGTAGCCTTAGTTAGTACTATCCCTCCAAGGGAATGGTATGACAATATCAAGTTTTACCTTATAAATGGTAAATCTTCACAAGGCCTGACTACTTCTCAAATGGACGTTGTGCATAAAAAATCAAAATATTCTATCATCATAGGTGATAACACATTATGTTGACAGTCTTATGATGGCATATTGTTAATGTGCTTAGGAAAAACCAAAGCTTGCACAATTCTTGAGTAAGTTCATGAAGGCATATGTGGAGGACATATAGGACCTAGAGCCATGGCTACCAAAATTAGGTGACTAGGTTATTACTAGCCCTATATGGAAAATGACTACTTGTAGAAGGTAAAAACTTATGACACTTATTGATGGCATAGAAACCTGATACATGTGCCACAAACTGAGTTACACAATACTCATATAACCTAATCATTCCAATAATGGGGGTTGGATATCATTGGATCTATAATGCCTAAGTCTTTTACAAGGCATAGTTTCATCATCACCATAACCAAATACTTCACAAAGTGGGTTGAAGCTATTCTCCTAAGAAAGACAACATCTCAAAAAGTCTATAGATTTATACTGTTCAACATAATAGCCCATTTTGGTAAACCTATAACCATAGTCATAGATAATGGACCATAGTTTAGTAGCCAAGAAATGAAAAAATTTTGTCATGACCTTAGCATTAAACATTCCTTTTTGTCATTTTATTATCCCAAAATCAATGGACAAGCTAAAGCTAGAAATAAGGCCATCGTGAATTTGCTTAAAAAGATGCTAAACAACAACAAATGCAAGTAGCATGAGCAGCTTATCCATGCACGTTGGGCCTACTGAACAACCTATTGAACTATGACCAGTGTAACTTCACATAGGTTGGTTTATGGTTCTAAAGCTAGTTTTCCTGTTAAATTGGAGGTTCCATTGCTCTAAGTAGCATAATCGAGCCTCATCAATGATTGAAAAAACAAGGAGCTATGTACCATGGACCTAGACTTAGTGGAGGAGTAATGGGTGTGAACACTTGCCCACATTGAGCAATACAAGGAGAGGCAAAAATAATGGCACTGCCATAACCTTAACAAACGAAAGATCAAAAATGGGGACTTGATTCTCAAAGTTGTTTGTGAACATGCAAATAAGTTCTCAACCAACTGGGAAGGACCTTTCTTAATCACCAAGGCCTATGGCAATGGAGCCTTTAGGATAGCAAGACATGGATGGGAATGAATTAACAAATTTGATTAATCATTCTTATTTAATTCCTTATTACATTTAACACATTTTCTATATAGGTATCAACATCAACATCCATGACCACATTGATCAATAACTAGCAAGCCATCATTTTTTTCCCTACCTCTTTTTGCATGACAAATGAATGAGAAAATTTTGTAAGAACTATAATTCAAGATGCAGGTCCCTTTTGGCTATAACGATCATGACCTCTAGTGGCTTGGTTTGTTGATCATTTCATGTAGCCCTATGCATTGTATTGTGACAATATGCTTTCTTTGTCTTGTTTTGTTATTCTTTTGGAGTTGTGCTTGTAGGATGAAGCCTGGAGTCATTACAAAGATGCAACTCATCATGGCAGCAATGTTGTGGCTATATATAGGCTTGGGAAGGCTAAAAATGCATTAGGGACTATCAAATTTGGCATTTTCATGGGTTTTTATAGAGTTATAACTTCAACTAATCTGGAGCCACCTACCCCCAGCATATATGATGTTATCTTTTTATGTCCCAACAACACCTAGTGTGGTCACCAGCAAAAACCCAGCGTAGCTACACAAGATCAACGTTAATGTTGTTGGGTTTTCCATCTTCCTAGTAATGGCCAACATAGTCGTGATAGTTTTTTCATGGTGGTAGCATTACTAGCATAGTCATCATGGATTTTTAGCAACTGTAGTATGGTAGCATAATCACAATATTTTTAGTAGATTTTAACAAATGCTAGCATAATACTCCAAGGCAACATAATTAAGGTGAAGGCCAACATAGTCACAAAAGTCCATTTACTATTTTGGGTATATAAATGGGTTTTGATGGCTTGGGTGCACAAAAAATTACCATAAAAGATCAACTACGTTGGAATCATAGCTGTTACACCTACAACCAATGTCAATTTGTCAACAATCATGGCAAAAATTTGCAACATTGAATCAGAAACCTAAAGCCTATAAAAGCCAAATGTAAACACCATATTCAGGTTCTCAATTTTTGCAATCAATAGTATTTTGTAACCTTGAGAGCTTGAACTCCATTTGGCATCTACGCTAAGCATTAGAGACCCTTTGCATAATACCATTGGAACAAGAACTTGTATCACTGTTAAAACCTCCTGCAACCAAAGTTGTAGACCTGAATGGAAACCAATGAAAAGTTGTAAATGATTGAGATTGGGAAGTACTTGGATTGTGAAGATCGACTACATAATATAATCTGCCAGCTCTAACAGGCTTTAAGCTTCATCCAAGCCAACTTCTTATGCATTTGAGCATACCATCTATACTCTTTGAACTTTACACTTTCATTCAAATAAAGTTTTCAATTCATTTGTAGTGTGGATTTATTTTCAAGTTTTTATTCTATCTTAATTGTTTTTCATTTGAATTTACAATTCAATTCTTGTTTTCACTTCCATTTACACTTTGTAAGTCCTTGTGTGATTGACAAGACCATCCAAGGCATCTTGAATCCCATTTCTCAAAGGTCCTTGGGATCCAAGGTTAGTTATCGCAACCTAGGATGCTTTGGTTTTCCAGCAATGGAATTTTCCAAGTGCTACAATGATGAATAATAGATATTTTTTTTATATAATTAATAAATGTTTCTTTATGATTTTCCTAGATACAACATAAATTTATTTTGGTAAAATTATAGGTTAAGTTGTTATGAAAAAATTTATTTCTTTTTAGTAATGTAAATATAATACAATTAATATTATGGTTGTAGCATTGTTTGTACATGAATAAATGAATTTAAAGTAAAATTTTATTTATATATGTATGGATCTTGAGAATTACATGTTCATGCTCTATGAATTATTGAAATTGAATATTTTATTATGTTAGAAAACCCAAAGGGTTATTGGTGTTGGATAATCTTAAATTAGTATGTTATTAGGGTTGTTGGAATTTAAAACAATAAAACTATAGTTAACATATAGTTAACATGATACTTTAAAAAAATTGTAAAGAAATATAGTCATTCCTTAGACATGATTTGAATACATGAATACAAAGTTAACCTCATAAAACATTGTCAATAATGTTGTATATATGAATACAAATAAGCATCCACACAAATGTGGTTGGGTTGTGTTGGTAACATTTAGTTGGATATTCCATGCCACCTGCACATTACATTTTGCATGAAAAACATGAAATCAAGTTAGGATGCATTTCACATAAAGTAGGTTGTTCACTTTGTTCATGCATATAAATAAAATGAAACCACCAAGTAAAAGTGAAAACTATGCTTTGTATCCAAGAAAGAAGCTTGAATCGATCAAATTAGATTCCGTATAAATGATTTTCTCATAAACTAAGTAATTATGAAGCACCATGAAAGACTAATACATCATAAAATAATATTGTAAACTATCAAAGCATAAAGCATGTTTTGATGCATAAAATCCAAATTGAACTAATCAAAGTTAGCACCCATAATGTGTTAAATAAATTAATTATGTAAAAGACATGACTTGCATGTATTAAAAATATATATAATGAAAAATCATACTAGGCTTATGGGATCTTTGATTACTCCTATTTTTGCATAGTTAAAAGTAATTGGAACCATTTCAAAGGTAGAGCAAGACGACATTGCATGATTTGAATGGCATAGTCATGAAAAAGTGATCATGGATGATTAATATCCTCAGAAAGTATGCTTGATCATTTGGTTGGCCAATCCATTTGTCCAAGTCCAAGCAAAACATTTAGTGCCTACATTAACAACTAACGTGGGTTGCTAATTTTGGTCGGCTGCCTAATTTAGGCAGCCTTTATTAATAGCTGCCTCCACTAGCATACCATCCACCACTTCTTGTGCAGGCCAAACTGCCCATATTCTTCCTCATCCTCCTCCTCCTCCTTATCGTAATCATCATCATCAACCCTTTCTTCCACTTGCGACAACACAACAGCACATGATTTCAATGCCATCTATAGATTCCTAAATGAATGAATCTTGCATGATGAAATTCATCCTCTTTTCCCATTTTTCCTCCCTTTTAGGGATGCACATTCACATAAAAGTTGTTGCAGCACAAAATGTGAACATGTTTCAAAAGCAACAGCAGCAATGTATTTACCCACAAGAATGATCCATTTTGAAATGCCTTTGCACATATTAATCATGTTTTGCATCAGTTGTGGAACATGGTATTCCTCCGGATTTTCCTTGATCTAACAATAAATAGCATCACCCATGGTTGATTTGCCTATCTCATCTAATTCCTTCATTGTCTTCTGAGTGAGAGGAGTTACACTACTTTTCTCTTGGGATACCTACTTCATGGTTTCCTGAGATAATATAATTGTGTAATTATAAATGTAGTTTTCATTCACCACGTTCACATACTCTTTCCATGTGGATTCCATGTCTTTTGTTGTCACCACAATCCTTTTCTTCTTACTTTTATGCTTATTCAAGAAGGTGTCTAATTGGTTGTTGATTAAGTCACCTCGGTCATTATCAAAGAAAATGAAGTTACATACCTTTATGCAACCTCTTGCATTAGCTTTGAATTCAAAGAAAACCAAGACTCTGGAGTAATCATTATCATTGATGTTACGCTTTTATGCAAATTGGGAATACTACTCTTCTTCCTCATCCTCATTCTCATTATTTTTTGCTTTGCTGTCTTCATAGCATTTGCTGTCATCGCTATCTTCATTAATATTATCTACTTTTATTTCCCCTTTCTTTTCAATATTATCGACTATCATTTATCCTTTGTTTTCTTCATGGATGTATCTGATCCATTAATCATCCCTTGTAGCTCCTCCTAATGAGGGTAGAACACCCTACTCAAACCTAGTGTACTTGATATAATTACAGAGGGGAATTTGAATGGACATGAAGACAGTGTCAACAACAGTTGTCTTTCCAATGCTAGGAGAACTACACACAATGACTACCAGTGTATTTCTCTGAGTGTTCCAGTCCAACAATCTTATGATTTCCTACTCCTGCTTATCGATGCCCCCTATTTTAAATTAATTTTATTAAGGTGTAAGCATTGCATAATTACCTCTTCAAGTCAATTAAATTTGATATTTTTTATACTAATTTTATTAAATTGTAAAACAATTTCACTTAACTGTAAAGCAATTTCACTATTAATTTTGAGATAAACCAAATTTTCTTTCTAATGTAATCAATTTGATTCAAATTTAAAAACAAAATAAAAATTCATGCACCACAATTGGAAAAGCAAAGAAAGCAAAGATATAAATGTTGATTGATTGAAAATCTTTTCTTTGGTTTGTAACTTTGGACTTTGTATCTTTAATTTAGTGTTTATAAAGTTGGAAAATATATTGGTTTAAATGTTTTAAGACTCAAGAAAAATACTAGAAAATAGAAGAATAAGAAATGTGAAATGCATGCCTGCATGGTGGGGATAGTTCATGCAGGGGCATTCAGCTAATGGTGAAGATCTCATGCCTTGAAAAATTAGACACTCAAACCATGAATGCAAAGCTTTATTAATGGATTTCTCTCTATTCAACAACCACTTTAAAGATTCTCTATAAGAACATCTATGTAAATAATCCATGCAACAAATTCGCACACTAGTTAAGCCACTCTATCTTTCAATGGATTTGCCAACATACTTTTCCTCGTGTTTTATGTAAATATTGTCTTATCTAATAGCAAGAGCAAAAATAGATGGCATTGAAAAGGAAAGAAGACACACATAAAATCCATTCAATTAAATTAAAAGGTGAAATCATCCAAGCAATGAATATGCATACCTTTTTGTTAATGCATAAAATTTGAATGCACCGACACCAGGGAAAAAACTCATTTGAGGAGACTATTGCCTAAGACACCTCCCATATGGGTACAGAAACCTGGGAAGAGAGTCCAATTTGTTAAGAAGGCCCTTGTACCCCCTTGACATCATCTTCATTCTCTACTTTATAATTTCCTGCTAGTGACATTTCAGCCTTTCGCACATCAGTCCACCTTTCTGCATGTTGGTCCACCTCCCCACACGTTAGTTCACCTCTGCACATGTTGATTCATCTTTTAACACATCAGTCCACCTTCCCACATGTTAACATTGCTTGGTGAAATAGTATATGATTTTATAGGATAGTTTTGTTGATCATGGACCCGTGCAATAGCATGGGCAAGGTTGGCCACAACACTTTTTAGGTGCAAGTCATTTACATGGATCAAACACATGATGGATCCTTCCACCAAAAGCTCTGTGCTTTTTAGCAGTTCTATTTGCAACTTTACATTTTGAGTTATAGGATTTTTCAATTCATACAAATATTATGTCAATATACATGTCTATCGAAAAACTTTCAGGAATTCTTCCTTCACTTGTTGATCAATGCTGGCCTAGTTTACCAAGGAAGCACCTAAGGAAAGGAGCCCTACTACAAGCCTCAAATGCATTGGGACATCTCTGAATATCATGTATGCTACTGTGGTCATATTGTTTTTTCCTTTGGGAAAGTAAGGTAACTATTTCAACCAAATTTTAGTAAAAATCTAACCCTCAATGTTATTATCATTGATAATAGACATGGCACAGACGAAATCCAAAAATGAATAGACTTAAATAGAAAAATGAAATACCAAGACAAACTGGTTTGGTTTCCCTAGTTCTTGTAGAATAGGCAAGCATGCCAAGCGCCTTTGCAAAACTCTATCTCTAAGTTCTGTAATGTTTGCTCCACGCTCTCATGTTTTGCATCGTGAACAAGAAATAGAGAATCTATCAGGAAAGTAACAAAGGATTATGATTTCCTCACAACAAGGGAATCCAGTGTATCATATGAAAAGCTAATCCATTTTTTGTAGAGACTCAAGAGAATTCAAAGGAGATACACTATTGGTTGAAGGCTGATCATCGTGGCAAGGCCTGGATGTCATGCTTCTGCTTTAACACCTCCAAAATCTAGACAATTGATATTTGCCCATTTTTACAGATAGCATTGCTTCTCTTTTAAAATCCACAAAACTTTTTGTTGATGCATAAATTCTGATCACACAGCAACATCCATGAAAACTCGTTTTAAGCGACTACTACCTAGGGTGCCTCTTATATGGGTATGGAAAGCCCAGAATAAATCAATGATGCTAATAATTTAAACGACTTTGGAAAGGAAATTTAAATGAAATAACTGTTGAAATTTGGTGACTCAACAAGGAAATTTAAACAAAATGATTTAAATAAAATAACTGTTTAAATCTTGACAAAGGAATTTAATCCACTTTGGAAAAGAAAGTTTAAAAAATATTAAACGTGTATTTTATTTTATTTCATTTATTAACAAAGCATTTCATTTATTCCATTAATAACAAAAGAAATATTAAAGTAAATATATTTCCAAATGCAGCACAGACCAAACTAGCATTGCTGCTTCGCCGTTAATGATATCAATATTGGGCTACTTTATATCTAATAAAATAATTACATATTACAGTAACACAAACAGTTTCGTGTTATCAGTTGTCTATCTTTGCATTGGTCTTCTGTCTCTACTGCTGCTAGTTTCAGTCACTTAACCAGCAGATCTGCCTCCAGTAGCATCTAATCGTCTCCTCGGCACTCCGATTGGCTGCCACTGTTCATGATACTGTGCTCTTCTAGAGTCTCCTACCATTACCGCTTCCGGTCGGAACCTCAAACGAACAAACAGGTTTTGAAAATGGAGACGCTATCACACTCTGGGGCTAACATTAGACATGGTGGTTGGATTGGGCCACACGTCATGCACCGACATTTACGAAAACAACAACCCTAGTTAATTCATATTCTCCTCCTGGGCTAGATAGAACCAGAATGTTATCGGCGCAGCCTTGCAATCCAGGAAGCCTCGCAGGCTGGTTTCCCTGCCTCGCAAACGTAGACCAGTGCTGGAACGAAGTAAACACGGGGGCCGGCCAGGCCTCGTCCAGGTCCAGAAAATCCAAAATGTGCGACTCAGTTATAGAGCTCCATGAGGATCGTAAGTTTCATCCACCAATTGGCGCTCATCCTACGTCAGCGCCAGTGCCACATTTGGAACAATGGCTACGCATTTGATGTCTCGTGAGAACAAGATCATAACAGGGCAATCTACGTGTGTTTTCCAAGTCCATCTCTTTTTCTTACCCTTACTTTTTCCTTTTGAATTGTGATGTGCATGCACGTTTAAGAACAAACTGCAGGAGTTGGCGCATAAATGCTGCTTCAACTTTCCCTCATATTATTACATTCATGAAGGCTTAGACCACGTTCCCCAGTTCAAAGCAGTGGTAAGTTTTAACGATGAAACCTTTGTAAGTCCTGGGTTTTACAGTACATTACCGGAAGCAGAGGAGGCAATAGCTAAAGCTACTTTGCACACACTCGCACAGAGAAATCCATTCAATATAATCTCAGACAAGGCAAGGATGTGCAAAAATTTACTACAATCGATGGCGGCGAAGGCCAGAATACCTTCACCAACTCACTCAATGGCAACGTGTGGGTCAAGGCATCTACCAGTGTTTTTCAGCATGGTGAAGGTTGCTGGGGAGACGTTCACAGGGAAAGCTCCCAAGATAAAGAAGCAAGCAAAAAAGAATGCTGCCGTGGTGGCTTGGTTGTCGTTAAAAGAGCTTGGAAGCTTGGAGGTCTCGTCAACACGGGGCCCTACCAATGCACAGCTTCCACCCACCATGGATGTGGGAGAGAGTGATGACGAATAAAGTTGGAACTTGTCCAACTTTACAGAATAAAATAATTAGTTTCCTGGTCTTTCTTTCATTTCCTAAACTATAGGGAAGGCTTCACTTTCCGTTCGGCTCTAAATTATGAACTTTGATGTATTGCTGGCAGTTTCCCACTGATTAGCCTATGCTTTAAAAGTATGTCTAGCTGTTGTTGTGTGAATGTCTCATGACCTTTATAAAACCGTAACAAAAAATTTGTGTTGTTTTCGCCTCCCACTTTTTGGATTTTTCATGGGATTAAAATTCGTGAGGAATCATTGATAGATAATAATAATCTTGATATAGATATTTTAACGGTTGCAAGATTCCCCATGTTGAAAACACCTCTACGTAGCATGTAATTGTTTCAAATAAAGTCATGTCGTTAAATCACGAGACCGTAACCTTGCCGGCAAACTAACTAATCATGGTGCCCATGTCTAAAAGGAAATGTAAAACTAGAAGATGACAAAAGAGTGACAAAATGAAACTTGCAAATAAACTATAATGTTTAAACATAATTAAAATAATCACATAATCAAAAGAGCCTAAACATGGGCCACTCTTTTCACACTACCTTATTTAATTAAAACTTTAAAATATAAATGTTATAGATTATAATTAATATATCAACTTTAAAGATTATATATATGTGTAGCTTCATTTTCAATCATCTCACAAAGCCAAGGTTATTAGCATGAGGACACTTTTTGAGCACAAGGTTAATACTAAACTTTATGTGGATGTGCTTATTTTAGATCATAGCTAGCCACAACTTTCAAATTTTTCCTTAACTTATTTTATTTTATGGGAAATAAAAAAGGGATGGTGAAAAAGGGTAAGGAAAAATGAGATGAATTGAGGAAAATTAGGAAAATGTAGGAGAATATTTATTTTTCTCTTTTTTTTTTTGAATTTTGAGAAAATGGGTTAAAAGAAAGGAGAATGGAGGCTAGGGTGAGGATTGCTGTCGAATCCCATCATACTTAAGAACTTATTACACTGCCAATGAACATGGTCCTTTTTGTTTGTTTTGTTTTTTTCTTTTGTTTTAGGAAACTTTACTCATGGTGCACTTCAATTTTAAGGTAGGAATTCTGACACAAGTCTGGCTGATTAGCTGCACTACCAAAGAATAGGGTCCTTATGGAAACTTTGCCCATGGTGTAGTTCAATCCTTGTGCATGTGCCTTTAATTATAAGCTAGATGGTATTATAGAAGTACTCTTGGGTGGCTAAGGGTTCTTGAGTGGAGAAGAACACACTTCACCTTGTTACTCACAGGATAGCCATGGATCATCACACTTGAGGGTTGGGGTTTATGAGAGGGAAAATAAAATTTTCTAAGGTCACTTGGTGATTGTGGCTAACCAGTCTTCAACCTCACATGTCCTATATTCACATGATAATGATAAGTTAGCATAAATCCCATCCTCCATAATTCAACATAAGTAATAAAACCAAAACCTTGAAATAGATTGGAAAAATTCATAGAATTATTAAAGTATATCATATAAATGAGATTTTTTATAATGTTAATATGATATAACATGGATAGTATACAAAACATTATACTTGCATTATTTTCAAATGGTGTTATGATGGCCCAATGCCTAGTAACTCAAATGATCATACTGATTATTAAAATCATATTGAAAAGCACAAATAGATCAAACCAAAACCAATATGCTTAGAAAGAGATGATGGTAGACTTAATATGCATGAGAAGATGATGAAAATTCAAAGAAAATATGCAAATGCAACTATATATAAATGACATGCATGAAGAATGAGAAGAAAGCATGTAACTAAGCATCTACCAAGTGTCTACAAGGGGCACCTGAGTAGAAATGCTTTAAATGAAATGTATTAAAATTTCTATTTTATTTGTATCCCTGCAAATCAGCAATTTTGTACACACTGGGGCCAATGACTTTTGTGACTTGGTATGGGCCTGACCACATAGGAGAAAACTTAGTTTCAGGACTTGTTTGACTAGATGCTCTATCTCTCTTAAGGACTAGATCACCTACTTGAAAAACTTTAGCTGCATACTCCTTATCAAACTATCTTTTAACAATTTGTTGATGGTAAAATAGGTTTTCAATTGCTTTGAGCCTTTTAAGTTCTAAACTCCAAATATCATGTGTACGTGAGACTCAATGTTCATCATTTCATAAATAATTTAAGAAAAATTGGTATGTGGGAACTTTCAAATTTATTGACAATATTGGTTCTTTCCCATATACTAAATCATAAGGCATAGTTTTGATTGATTCTTTATAACAAGTTCTATCAGCCCATACTACCCATTTTAATTATTCATGTCATGTTTGTGGATTTTGAGTTATCATCTTCTTAATTCCATCTAATATAATTTTATTGGATGACTTAGCTAAACCATTACCTTGTGGATAATACTTAGTTTCAGCTTTGATAATAACATCGTGTTCTCTAGCCCAATTTGTAAATTCTATAGAGATGAAGGGGGGTCCATTATCCACTACTAAAGTATAAGAACATCCATACCTAGAGATTATATCATTTTCTGAAAACCAAATCACTTCACAAGATGTTGCAGTTTTAGTTGCTTTCGCCTCTAGCCAATGTGTGCAAAAATCAGTGGTTGTTAAAATAAACTTATGTTGAGTTGTTGATAAAGGATTAATCACTCTAATGAAATCTAGGGCCCATTGTGCAAATGGTCTAACTTCTATTATAAGTTGTAAAGGGGCTAAACTCTTGGGACCTTTCCCTTTAAATATTTGACATTGTATACAAGTCTTAACTAGGTTATAAGCATCATTGATCATAGTAGGCCAGTAGTATCATGCTCTAGTGATTTTATGCACTAATGAGCGATATTGTATATGATGAACAATGGAGTAATCCAACACCCAACCATACAAATCACAAGTGTTCACATGCGACCAAATCATAATTTGTGGACAAAGGAATGTGATTTTGCCAGTAATTAGTTTAAGTTTGAGATCGTTGTCTTTCCACATGGAGCTAGTGAAGTCTATGCGTATGGTTTAGCTCACAGTGAGGTATATGATATGTTGATGTTGATAGACCATTTCTCCTAAGCAAATATGGTAAATTAAAAATAACTTCTAATCCTTAGTGATGAAGTGTCATTTAGTCAATGTGTCAATTGGGCCGTGTATACGGGGCCGTGTATACGTGGCCACGTCAACGCGGGCCCGTCGACGTAGCCACCCTACATCGACGTGGCCCTGTTTACGCAGCCACCTTTCCCAGCCTATAAATAAGAGGGCCTTCCGCCTCATTTAGGCATCTTTTGAGTAGTTGTAGCAAAGTTCTTGTAGTTTGTTCCCACAAGAGATAGAATATTTTCCAAGTGCCCACAGTAGGTGTAAGAAAAGTGATCGGATCTTTATTTGAGCGTTGATGTATCTAAGCCCATTGGCGTGATGGCAATAAAGACAAACTGTTCAAGAAATCCTTGCAACATTTGGACTTAGTTAGTTTATGCAATTAATAGTTTAATATGTTTATGCTTTATTAGTTACTTGTTAATTACTTATGTTTTCGTTATTGTAATTTCAATCGTTATTGTTCATTCGTAGTTCATTAAGGCCATAAGTACGACCATCTCGAACGTAATCCCAACGCTTGGTAAGCCTAGTGACGCTTAATGTTTGGTAACCCAGAAGCATTAGGGGATGCTTAGAACGTGCTCGGAAGATGGGACCAGATACTTATGTTAGGAATAGTTAAGATTTAGATTAAGATAATTTTAGATTAATTAATATTCTATCCTTATTTCCCAAGATAATTAGTCGCTGAAAGGATAATTAAGAAGATATAAAAATCATTAGCCTTAATCTCACTTAACCAATGTAAACAGAACTTCACAAGTGAGATTAGGATGACAAAGACCGTTCTAACCCAAGGTTTCATTGGTTAGAAGTCTGGTGTATGTTAAGTGCTTACAGTCTGCGGATTTTGACCAAGTCACGTGTGAACGCTCGTGATTCGTATGGT
Source organism: Gnetum montanum (assembly GCA_015680685.1). Classification (NCBI taxonomy): domain Eukaryota; kingdom Viridiplantae; phylum Streptophyta; class Gnetopsida; order Gnetales; family Gnetaceae; genus Gnetum; species Gnetum montanum. The sequence continues at coordinate 110,650 of MNCI01007385.1, forward strand.
TGGGCATAAGGATACCTAGCCGCTCATCATTGGTGCCGTTGCTAGGGATTGTTAGTCTTACATGCATCATCTGACCTTAGTGAAATTATCATTTAAGTCGTTGGAATGGACCCAGGGTAGCAATATTTACGCACACTAGGCAAATTTAGGTAAATCGTAAGGTACACTGATTATATGGACCATCTAACGTCCAATATGTCTTCTCATAGGAGAGAAGTATTCAAACCGTCGGTGCCACAAGAATGTCGGGTGGTGTAAAAACATCCCGATGAATATGTCCCTGATTTCACATTCATCCTACATCAGGATGAGCATCTCTGATGGCAGGACATGGAGGGTAGCATCATGCTACCACCTGACCAAGTGGTTCCTACGATGCTATATCACAATCTGGGCAGATTGGGCATCTAGGACTGGGTGGCGGAGTATGTCATGGAGGACAATGACTACTAGGACTATTGTCCTATGGAGGCTCAATGGACAAGAGATCAGCAGCAGGTGGAGATATATGAATAGCAGAAGGGAAAGCAATTCACCAACCCCTTATTCTCGCAAGGGCTGCAAGACGATGGGGATCCTGTCTTTCATGATAACCATTCGACCGAACTTCTCCTGGGGCAGCAGTTCATCCAATCAATCATTCTAGAACAAACCTCCAAGTGACCATGATCTTCAAGGGGATGGAGGGTCACGTAGCAAGGCTAGGTTGGATGACCGAGGCCACCATCAGGGTAGATGGGGAGATCGCTGTTGGAGCGGTGGTGATGCCTCTCCTTCTTCTCCGTCCTCCCCCTCTCCTACGCCTTCCTCCAGCTTAGGCTCTGAGCGTAACAAGGGAAGGCTGGAGAGAAAGGACGATGGTAAATAGGTTCGGAAGGGGCAACGTGAGGAAGCACACGACCAACCGCGTGATGCTCGCTAGCATGAAAGAAGGGGTAGCCGAAATTGTCACATACGTCATGGTCCCCAACAAGACTATGATTCAGACGAGCTGTTGTTAGCTACTCGGAGCATGCTCCAGATTACAAGGGCAGTTCACATTCCAAGTAGGCACATAAAGGATAGTCGGATCAAACAAGTTGATATGAACAAAATCCCCAAATTTGAAGGGGGATACAACTGTGATCTGTAGACCCACCTGTAGGCATTCCATGACACCTGCACCTTGCAAAACATTGATAATGATTAGCAACGGTTGAAGTTGTTCCCTCACACACTCATCAAAGAAGCTGAAAGTTGGTACTGGTGCTTGGAGCCAGAATTAATCAGGAGATGGAGTACGATGCTTGAAATCTTCAATGAAAAATATCAAATGTACTCTAGAGTGACGAATCTGAGACGGCAGATCCAAGGTTGGAAACAAGGGAATCATGAACCCTTGGATGTTGCCATGAGCAGGTACTACTCATTGTTACATCGGTGCCCTAGTCATGGTTACTCTCAACGGGCATAGCTTCACCACATTATTGATGGGCTCTGTTTTGAAATGTGAAAGACCCTGGGCGTGTACGCCAAGGGACGATTGTCGGAGCTAAGGGCCCATCAGTTGTAGTGCCTCATTGATCAGGTGGCCAAGGAAGAAGGAGAACTTAGGAAAAAGGAGAGTGTAGAAGAATTCAACTAGAACCCTTCCCTCAGGAAGAGGGAGGTTCGATTTTGTGATGAGGAGGATGAGTCACCATTGGAAGCAGCAGTGAATCAGAAGACTTTGTTGTTACAAAATTTCGCATCTAAAATATCGGCAAAGGTGGATAAAATGTGGGACTCTTTGGACGAGAAATTCCAAAGCGTGTTTAAAATTGCAGAAGAGTCCAAAGAATAGGGTAGTGATCGTGATCAATGCAGGAAGAAGGGAGCTGAACGTGGCCTACATAAGGGTAAGGGAAAAGTTGCTGTAGCAGAGTAGGTTGTAGACTCTTGACACTGAGGAGGACGATGGATGTGGCATATGCCAATATGAGCATCCTAAGGGATTTTTTCCTGTGGTTTCACACCTTCAAGAGTCTGGGGTATATGCCTTGAACCCTTGATTGGTGCAGCGGCAGACACCCTGAAGGTTGCCTTATCCACAAGGCAACCCCAGGTGATTCCACCAACAACAGCAAGGATATTATCCAAGTGGAACGCCCCCGCAACCGTATGAATACTTCCAACAGTGGTAGTAACCACAAGCATGGGGGATGCCACCTCGAAGGAATCAGTACCCTTACAAGCAATAAGATCCTTATGGGTACTATGTTTAGCAACCGGTCTCTCCAAGAGACTCTTCCAGTCATGCGGCTTTTCCCAGTTACTATTATCCCCCTGAATATTTTAGACATCCATCTCCATCACCCAGGGGGACAAATCCACATCTCTTCTATCCTCTGTCACCTTCTTCTGTCACTCCTCCACACCATCCCACTCAGTTTCCACCTGCTCCATCCATGCAGGGAGAAATACCACCATACCCACAACAAAGAAATGCTACGAGGGCTATTAACTTACGACCGGCATCTTAGCTGAGTGGACTAGAACCCAAATAATCTGAACACACCCTCATCTACGCCTGTGGCTAGTGCTTCCGAACCTACCAACGCCTCTAACGTCATACTGCCTGAGTAGTCCTCCATTCCACTACACTCTAATGTCCAGACGGTCATGCTCACACATGCCGTGACCGACTAGATCAAAGTAGGTTCTCTTCCCCAGAAATTAACAAATCTGGGAAGCCCCCTAATCTATCTTCAGGTGGCTGGGAACGAGCTGTGCAATGCTCTTCCAGACTCAAGGTCAGGGGTCAATTTGATCTCCCATGATATGTACAATAACTGGAACCTGCCCCAGCTAAAAAAAAGAAATATCCGGCTCGAGTTAGCAGACCAGTCCATCACCGTTCCCTTGGGTTTGGTGGAGGAAATTATGACCACCATTTGTGGGTGGTCCTACCTTGCTGATTTCCTGATCATCCGTGTAGAGAACTATAAGGGGAACTTCCCAATCATCATGGGAAGAGCCTGGCTAAGCACGGTGGATGCACAACTAGGACTCCGAGATCTGTCCCTAGAAATTTCAAAGGAAAATCCTTTCAGGAAGATTGAGAAGAAAAGAGTTCCATGCATCGCGTACAGTGACTTAGGGTGCAACTATGTGTAGTAATTATGGTCCGCAAAGCAGATATCTTTTCAAGCATGCAATCAGTGTACCGAAGAATCACCTATTCAATAGTGCCTGTACGTAGCAACTACTAACTAAGAGGGCACCCAGTGGCTGACAGCTGATCCTACTAGCAGCACATTATGCATGGAACTGTCTGAGGGGCTAGTGCAAGCCTATGTTGACGACATGGATGAGATGGAGGAGATTCATCAACAGATTTCCACTGTTGACGACCAAGATGACTGGGGAACGCTACAAATCCCTGAGAGCTTCAAACAAGAGCCCTTGGAACTAAAGTCTTTACTGGCTCACTTGGAATATGCGTTCTTGCAAAATGGCAAGCTTGTAATTATCAATGCTACTCTTGCTCCATAACATAAAAAGAAGTTGCTGGTGATGGTAAAAAAATGGGTTTCTACATTCGCATGGTCATATCTTGAGTTGATTGGAGTTGATCTTAGGGTCTGCCAACACTGGATCTATCTTAACCCTTTCATGAAGCCACAATGACAGCCACAAAGATGGTTGAATCCCAAATTGAAGCAGGTTGTAAAAGATGAAATTGAACAGTTGATGAAGGTGGGATTCATCTATTCTGTCATCGATAGCGAATGGGTTAGCCCACTCATTATCGTACCTAAGAAAGGTGGCAAGTGGAGGGTTTGTATTGATTTCCGGTTGCTCAACATGGTGACCTTCAAGGATCACTTTTCGCTCCCATTTATGGACCAAGTGTTGGACACCATCGTAGGACACTGATATTACAGTTTTTTGGATGGTTATAGTGGTTATAACCAAATCCAAATAGCACTAGAGGACCAAGCCAAAACTACTTTCACGAGTCCATGGGGGACACCTCGTCCTAAGCATCTTCCAGCAACAAATTGGTAATGGTATAGAAGTCTTCATGGATGACTTCTTCACTTATGGGGCCACGTTCGAGCAAGCCTTGGACCATTTAGAGTAGGTTCTCAAGAGGTGTGTAGACACCAATCTATGGCTCAATTGGCAAAAGAGCCATTTGATGGTCCAAGAGGGCATTGTGCTGGGGCATTGCATCTTATCAATAGGGATAAGCGTAGATCCTAAAAGGATCAGGGTCATCCAAGGAATAACCCATCAACCAAGTACCATCAAAGATGTGCGGTCATACCTTGGACATACTGGTTACTACCAGTGTTTCATAGAGCACTTCTTAAAGATATCCAGGCCGTTGGTAGAACTTACAAAGAAGGACGCTCCGTTTGTTTAGACCAAGGAATGCGAGTCTACATTCCAAGCGTTGAAATAGAAGCTCGTAGAAGCTCTAGTTCTATAGGCACCTGATTGGTCCAGACCTTTTCACATTATGATAGATGCCTCCAATTATGCCTTGGGATCCGTGCTTACACAGTGTGACGATCAGAAATGTCCATATTATATCCACTATGCAAGCCGTAGCATTGTGGGTGCACAGCTGAACTATACCACCACTAAAAAGGAATTGATGGCAGTGGTGTTCGCATTAGACAAATTTTGGTACTATGTGCTCAGATACGAGGTGTTTGTACACACTGACCACAGTGCTATCTAGTTTCTAATGAACAAACCAACAGTGAGCCCTTGCATAATCTGGTGGCTGGTGATTCTTCAGGAGTTTGATCTTACCATGGTAGATCGTAAGGGGACCGAGAATGTGGTTTTTGACCACTTGTCTCGGTTACGATGGGATGACGTAGAAGAGGAGGAGCCCTTATCCAACCAGTTTCTAGATGAACTCCTCTTCATGAGGGCCTTTGATCCTCAAACACCCAAGGAATCCCCTTGGTTCAAGTGCATCCTCACCTACCTTACAACCTAGGAGCTGCCAAAAGAGTGGAACCATCGGTAGAAACAGTAGTTTCTCCATAAGGCGAAGCATTTCATGGAAATCAACAACCACCTTTACAAGGTGTGTGCAGATGGATTAGTTTGATGGTGTGTCCTTGATGATGATACACTGTGCATCCTCCAAGATGCTCACGAGGGCCCTTATGGGGGCCACTATGCGGGACACCAAACAACCATTAAAATCCAGCTTGCAGGGTATTACTGGCCCACACTTTTTAGGGATGCACAATGGTTCACCCGTTCCTGCGAACGATGCGAAAGAGATGGTGGGAGGACAGCACAGTTGGAGGGACCTCAACAGTGGATTCAGCCACTAGAGCCCTTTGACATCTGGGGTATCGACTTCATAGGACCCATCACCCCCTTGTCAAACAGAACGGCATACATCATCGTCGCTGTGGACTACTGTACAAAGTGGGAAAAAGTGGCAGTCATCATCGACTGTTCTTCCAACCTCCCCGCATGATTTTTCCAGCAACAAATCGTTACCAGGTTTGGAGAGCCACACACACTCATTTCTAAAAATGGGACTCACTTCACGAGTGTCACTTTTGGGAAACTCATGCAATGCTTAGGGGTAACACATAAATTTACAACACCCTATCACCCCCAAGCCAACGGGCAGGCTGAAGTCACCAATAAGGAGATCACCAAGATCCTTACCCGCACCATTAGCAAATACAAGAGGGATTGGAGCACCAAGCTTAACAATGCCCTATGGGCCTATCGCTCTGCTTGGAAAATTCCTGTAGGGTACTCTCCCTACAAGTTAGTGTATGGAAAATTGCCAACACTTCCAATCCAAGAAGAACTCCGGATACTATCCACCGCCAGTGACCTCGGCCTTGACCTACTGCTAGCATAACGTAAACAATTAATCAATTTGAGTGTGCTAGATGAGAACTGATTAGTGGCCCTATTTTCAAATGAAATCCAGAAGGCCTATAACAAGAAACAACATGATCTTAGGATTTGGAAGGTCACATTTCGATGTGGAGACCAGGTATTGTATTGGAACCCCTTACATGTATCCCAACCGACAAAGTTTCAGACACTATGGGAGGGATCTTATATTGTCTCAAAAACCTTCCCATCTAGTGCCTTGCTCATCCACAAACTTGGGGATCCCACTAGAACACAGTTAGTCAACCGCCAACAATTAAAACCTTTCCGTGAGCTCCACACAACCAGTGCCACCGCCTTATCATCAGCCGTTCGCCCACGCTCCATTTTTTGTGTCTCCTCCTTTCCACCCAGTCGTGGGGGAGACCATCATCCCTACTGATCCATTCCCTACTCCCCTCACCATTTTATCATGTTTTGTTTTACAATTTTCTGTTTTACAATTTTTGTTTTACACTTATTGTTTTCAACTTTTTGTTTTTCACCATCGTTCATATGTTTGCACATTCTTTGCACATCTTTTCATTTTCTTTACTTATTTTTCATTTTTTATACCTATCTATTTTTTTTGCGTAATGGCAGATGTCGTAGTATTGTCTTCCGATGTTCGGCACAGTCGATTTTCATTACGATGGGTACTGTAATTGTCTTCCTCTTTATCTAGCTCCCACCAGTGCATGGTTGTCCTTAGATTTTAGATTGTTTTCACTTTATAAACTTGGTAGTGAGTCCACATCATTCACCCATTCACCATTCCATGGTTTTCCTTTTGTTGTGCACATGCAACCCCTTCAGTTGAAAACATTTTAACTAATGTGTGACTTGTGTAGTTCCCAAACTAAGGGATGATCCAATAGTTTGAATTGGGTGTGACTTCAAGGGGAATGCTTTATTTGTTGTTCTATTCTATTCCTCGGGTTGCCAGTGTGTCCTCACGGATTTCCTCCCACTCCAAGTCTCTCTCCACAGAATCTTCTTGGCAGTTCAACCTTGCATGGTGTGGTCCTCATTGAAAAAATTCAAAAATTCAAAAAGAAGAAGAAGAAGAAGCAAAAACCAAATAAACAAATAAAATGAGGATTCAAAGCACACCCCTTGGTCGAATACATGCAAACACACATGGGTCTTCACATGGTGTGGTTCCCCCACACAATAGAAAAAAAAAATCCCGGGGGAATTCAAAGCACACCCCTTAGACCGCCTCTCACGGGCCATACGCTTTAGTTATGGGACTTCCTTGGTCCCATCTAACTTTGTCCCATTTCACTTCCTTCTTCTCACGTTTCTTGGAGTGGCGGTTCTCTGTGGGGTCATTCTTGTTTCCTTGGGGGATGGTCAGGACTTCATTATTGCTACGATGTCACTAACTGCGGATGGTTTTGGGTCTGACCTTAGGAAAGTTCTACCGGGTCACTTAACCACGATCTCACATGGGGTTTCATGTAGCCAACACTTGGGCTTTCCATTCTCTCCTCTCCCTCTGTTCCCACTCCTCTCCATACTCACCTCACTGTCCTTTTTATGTTTTGTGTGTTCGTCGTGTTTTCTGTAGGTCTCTCATGCATTGGCAGGTTCTCTTGGTTTGGAGTCTTAATTGGCCAGCACCAATTCTTGGCACCCGAGCCCATGGCCCCTGGTGTCCAAGGTATGTAGGGGCTACAAAGGCTGTTGCCTACTATGGGGAGGACCCACTTGCATATTTTTGATTCTGCCCATTAAGCCTCCCATCCTTTGGATTTCTTGGTTGATTATTTTTGGTGTCCCATCGTTCGATTTCATCCTCGTGGAGTTCTTTTTGCATCCCATTCTCCAATTTTTTCTCTTTTTCATGCTCCATTACCTTCCTCATGTCTTTAGCCATGATCGGGCCTTTTCTGCACTTCAACCGCCTTAATTTGGGTTTTCAAATTCATCATTTCAGGTGTTTTATGGGTTGGTCAACGCTGGTCCACGGGTGAATAGTGCTGCGTATACGGGGCCCCGTATACGTAGTGCCTGTGTATACACGGCCTCGTTGATGCAGCATCCAACCCCTATATATACCCCACCACACTTCTTCATTTTTCATCATTTGGAGTCCAAATTGAGGGGATTTTTTACCGTTTTTTCTGCCTAACCCTTCCCAACGCACCTACATTCCATCGCGTGNACATAACTTGGTCAAACTGAGAAAGTATATACGAACCATCTTAAACTACTTATGAATGGTCTAATAGACGGTTATGTTTTATTGCAGATGGCACCCAAACCAAGGCATCCAAGGGATGAAGGACCATCACAACCAAGGGACAAGCACCCACGCATGGGAAGGGGACGAGGTGTGCAACTGCCAGAGTATGTGGAGGTCTCTCATGCCACTGGGCCCTTCCACGAAGGACCTAACATGAAATCTTTTCATCAGATTCCCGAAGAGGAGATTCCTGGCGAGCAATCGCTTAGGGATGAGACACCTAGGATAGCACCAAGCATGCCTTGATGCTATCACACTGCACGAGGTGCAACGGACGGTCCTCCAAGAGCTAAATTTTGGACCATTCCTTGAGAATGCACCAGAAGATGTGAGGCTCTAATTGTAGAGCTCTCCAATGTGGCCAATCCTCACAACCAGTGGTGAGTGGTACTTAGGAGAAACTTATCTCTTCTGGTCGAATTGGCAACCAATGTCTAGAGTAAGAATCAAAGACATTTATGTCTCTTACTCTTCGGAAGTAATAACACAAGCTCTGGGGTTGCCTAAAACTGCGAAAAATGTGGTAAAAATTCCAAAGCAGGCTGATCCAGAGGTAAAGGTGCAATGGATCAAACGGTGCTATGGGGTAGAGCGCAAGGAATTTGGCTCCTTGACTATGGCAGAGAGAGTATACTCCAAGATAGCGTCTTACCATTTGAATCCAATGGTAAGACCCAGCAAAATCACAACCTTCTCCACTCATGCGTGTGCCGCCTTGAGTGGGAAATTTCCCATGAGTCTTCCACAACTGTTGTTTTTGGAGATTGAAAAAAGGTTCATTGAGAACGAACGTGGAAGATGAGCTCTCCCCTTTCCCTGCCTAATTCGAAAGTTATGTAAATAGGCAGGGATAGTACGATACTCTAATGATATCATTTGGTGCACCCCAAGTGCCTCGTGACGAGAAATGATGAAAGATAAAATGCTTACCACCACATAGACAGAGGAAGAGCAGTAACCACCTCCACCACCTGCACAAACAACGTAGTCGGGCTCGCAAAACATAGCAGAATACATCTGCGAGATTCGAGAAATGCTCTTGAGCCAGCAAGAGCAATTTGGCATGACTGGTGGAGGAGAAGATACTTAGGTCTATTGCCCTGCCATGAGCCACCTAGAGCAAGTGGCTTAATCAGTAAGCTTACTTGAAAGGGCAGGGTCGATATTCTCCACTGCCCGAGCACCAATTCCAACCAGAATAGATCCAAGCATCCGAGATGTATTAACCGCAACTCAATAGTTATTTCCTAAAATCTCAGGGAATGCTGCTACTTTCTCGGTACGCTTGGAGGATGGTGAAGAGGCGATGGTGTTGGTGATGCAGCACTAGGGACAGGAAGTTACGACTGAAGTGGTTGCTGATACAATTGCTACAGCTCTCCATGCACCAGCAACACCTGTACCAAACATTCATGGACTACAAGATGTACAGGTGTCTACCAAAACTTCATGTAGAAAGATTGATGTAGCCAAACATGAAGAATTGTTGGACTGATGGGTAGGAACCGGGCAACCGCTTCCAGATGTCTTCGACCTTTTGGACAACATCACTACAACCCAGTCGGAGCTGCTATTGGCAAGGGGCAAGAGCCTTGTTTTGGAAGGGCAACTAGAAGTTGCTCAAGCCACTTGTCAGCACTTAGCAACTGAGGTAGCCCAATTAAGGGCCTAGCTTGCCGATCCTACCATCCTCAACCATGAAATCACCAGAGATGAAGATTTTCAGCGGCTTCAGCTTAAACTTCAGGTTGTTAAGGATGTGCGAGAGATGGCGATCCTCGACAAGTCCACCATAGATGCCTGAGCGTATCACTTAGAAAAGGACTTGGTGGAGTTTTTCCAGGAGAACGTGCAACTGACCGCATAAGTTCATCGCCTGTGCAATGTTGGTGCAGAGAATGAACACATGAAGGATTTCATCCACCAACAGTAGGAGGAGCTAGCCAGGGTGAATGTAGACATAAGAAGGTTGGTAGCTGAAAATAGAAATTTGTTAATGGAGGAGGTTCAGGCATTGTGAAAAAATTATGCAATCGAAATTTCCACTTGGAAAAACGAGGCCCTGAAGTTTGAAAAAGTCAAAAATCATTACAGGGACCAAGTGGGATTGCAGAAAGAGATAAACAAGAAGCACATTCAAGTTGCTAAAGGCAAGATGAACGAAGTGCTCCAGCAGCTCCGAGAGGGAGGCGATGTATGGTCATCCATATTCGATGGGTTGAACACCTACAATAAAGCAAAAATCTACCTAAAGGAGCTGCAAATCAAGGAAATGATAGAATACATGGAATTAGCCAACCTTTGATATGCAAACCTGGCTATGCTCACAGCTGGGAGACTGGGGTCAGAGTTAGAAAAGCAAGTGGCCGCCTTGTATTCCCTATAAGAGGGTGAGTTCCAAGTGCACAAGGCAACTAAACAAAAGCTGGCAATAGCAAATGTAGAACTTGAGGTACTTCGCCCAAGCTTTAAAGGATAACGTACAGTCGTGGAGGACCTGGCTCGAAGAATGAATGACTACCAGTAGCTGCAAGGATCAATCTGAGGGTTCGACATCGAACGCAAGCAGTTCGTAGCCTGATTTGTCAACTTAAAAGAACTCATCCCAGTGCTGCCTTGCCCTTGGGAAGTTCCAGTTCTAGCACACATTGGAGAAGTTTCCTGGATCGTGAATGACCCCAGAAGCAAAGAAGAAAAATGAGGGCTTTCTTGGAGGCTTTTCAGCTACCTCCAGAAGTTGCAGTTGCTGCAAGACTACCAACATCCATGCCGCCACCAACGCATGGGCCAAAGGCTGGAGAGGGTCCGTCAGAACCATCGCCCCTAGGGACGGTGTGATCTTCTCTAGCAATTTTGTGCATCATCCTACACAGTAGAGGCTCCAGGACCAGCGAGGTGTTCAATTTTGTCTCTAAACACTGCCATTTTTGTAATTTTTTCCCCTCTATAACTCGGGCACTTGGTCAAATTTATGTTGTGTCATGTGTGTGTCATGTATGTGTTTCAGTTATGTGTGTTGTAAATAAGAATCCATACCTTCTAAATTGTAAAGTAACTTGAGGACGAGTTTTTGCTCAGTCGTGGGGGTCTAATGAAGTGTCATTTAGTCAATGCATCGACTGGGCGATGTATATGGAGCCGTGTATACATAGCCTCATCGATGCGGGCCCGTCGATGTAGCCACCCTGCATCAACGTGGCCCTATTTACATAGCCACCTTTCCTAGCCTATAAATAAGAGGGCCTTCCGCCTCATTTAGGCATCTTTTGAGTAGTTGTAACAATGCTCTTGTAGTTTGTTCCCGCAAGAGATAGAATATTTTCCAAGTGCCCGTAGCAGGTGTAAGAAAAGTGATCGGATCTTTATTCGAGCATTGATGTATTTGAGCCCATTAGCGTGACGACAATAAAGACAAACTGTTCAAGCAATCCTTGCAGCATTTGGACTTAGTTATTTTATGCAATTAATAGTCTAATATGTTTATGCTTTATTAGTTACTTGTTAATTACTTATGTTTTCGTTATTGTAATTTTAATCGTTATTGTTCGTTCGTAGTTTGTTAAGGCCATAAGTATGACCATCTTGAATGTAATCCCAACGCTTGGTAATCCCAGTGATGCTTAACGTCTGGTAACCCAGACGCGTTAGGGGATGCTCAGAACATGCTCAGAAGATGGGGCTAGATACTTATGTTAGGAATAGTTAAGATTTAGATTAAGATAATTTTAGATTAATTAATATTCTATCCTTATTCCCCAAGATAATTAGTCATCGAAAAGATAATTAAAAAGATATAAAAATCATTAGCCTTAATCTCACTTAACCAATGTAAACAAAACTTCAAAAGTGAGATTAGGATGACAATGACCATTCTAACCCAAGGTTTCACTAGTTAGGAGTCTGGTGTATGTTAAGTGCTTACAGTCTGCGGATCTGCGGATTTCGACCGAGTCGCGCGTGAACGCTCGTGATTCGTATGGTTGGGCGTAGGGATACCTAGTCGCTCATCACTTAGTAAAATGGTAAACAAATCTATTCTATCCTAAGGTGATGAGCATCTAGTCCAGACCTTCCGTACACACCTTAAGCTTCATGTAACTACTACTAGGATTACCAAGTACTTCACTACTACACGTACAAAGCAATAGCACTACTCAGTTACCAAGTAATTACACTTAAGTGCTTGAGATTAGTTGTACTTATTCCACTTAATGATAATAATAGTAAAGTGCGTATAAAGTAAACCATCAACTAGGAAAATAATAAACATTATGTTAAGTAAACAGTAAACTAGAAGAATGCTGTAATAGTGGAAAATAGCTTGATCTTTAATTCCAATCACACTTGTGCCCAAGTACAAAATGCTCGAATAAAGATGTTGTTCACTAGTTCACACTACACTACAAGCATTCACACTTCTAATTGCTAAGTCTAAGTGCAAGAAAACAAACTACAAGAGTTTTGGTAGGACTGTAATGAATTATATGTTGAATTGTGAGCCTAAGTGTCATATTTATAGGTTGACATGCATTCTACGATATCAAATATTCGATAACATAGCTAGTGATTCGATATTGGGGCTCCAATATCACAGCTCTAATATCAAGTATTTGATATCACAGCTATCAAAAAATTGATTTTATCATACTCTCACGACTGATTGAAAACTCATCCTTAAGTTAAAACAAAATGAGGATAGATTTCCTTACAAAATTTGGGAGGTATATTTACATGATTGACTAACTATATACGTGACTTTGAATGCCGCAATGGCATTTTATAAGAATGACAAAAGATATTATAATAAAAAAAAAATTAAAGAATTTGATGTAGCCTATGTAGTACCTAGTGGTGGTGGCTCCTCCATCAGTTGCTTCTCCTTGTCATCAAGCTTTTGGAATTTGTATTTATTAAGTAGTACCTGAAGCTTCTCTCCTTCCATTCTACGATCATGTATCATCCATACCAATTAAGTGATGTGTGATGATGCTGGTACATCCTAGGGACATGGTAGCTATGGAAACATCTAATTGGCCTTGACATACCATGCTACAAACTACCTTCTCTCCTCTTCAAATGCTTTCACCTTTTCTTATAACTCATGATAATCAAAAAAATCTTGACTGCTTTCAATTCAGAGTTTGCCAACTAAAGTTTCTATGGAGCATATTTTCTATTTGCAAACTCTTTCTCATACAATGAGTACATGGTTGCTTCTTATTGTTCTAGTTCATTCATGGACCTGCCTACTATTAACATGGTAGGTTAGCATAATGAAGGTTAGCTAACCCAATGTACTTTGTCAAGTCTTCTATTTGTAGTTTCTTGTTCTTAACTTCTGCTTGATGGACTTGGGTCATGCTATCCAAGATGGGATACTAGTCAAAATTTTGTGCTAAAATGGAATGGATATGGGCCTTCACCAACTAGATCTTCTTCTCATTGATCTGCTTATACATGCTCACTTGGTCACAAAAGTGTTCCTGAAGCCTCTTATGTTTCTTTATCTCATTCTACCACATGTTGATCTCTATAGCTAATTTCTGGCAAATGGCACATACCTGCTTCATTGAGAGGATTCTATTTTCTCATACAAGGTGGTTGATGTCCTGGTTGACCCTCACCAGTTATTCCCTTAACTAGTGGATGATCTCCTCAAGAAATTTCTTCTATTTCTCCACAATGGTCAACCTTGTATTATCTGTAGCGAGCTATTTATTTTCTTCTTATGCTACAGTGAGTGCCTTAGTGTGTGCATATGTCTGTGCTTCTACTACTGAGGCATTCCACATCACCTTCTCCTTCTCATTTTCCATTTTCTTATTCTGCTCAATCAAGCCATTAATCTATTTTGCTTTGAACTACTCTAGTTGGTCAAGAATAATGAATTAAGTAGGATCTCTCTATTCTACTCATAAGATTGTACGATCTTCTTGTAGTCAGTGAATTTTATTTCTTACATGCTTGGCTCTAGTCTCTGCCATGACCAACGAACCCTTTATTGTGATAAGTTCTAACTACACTACAGTGACATCACGTGGGATGTCAAAAAGAGTTTTCATCACTTTCCCAGTTTGTAGTAGTCAATCTAACACATCCTCATGATTTGTAGGAGTTATTGAAATACCGACTAACATCTAAGAATCCTTAGCTCCAGTTAGATTTGCTAGTGGCACAATAAGTACATGAAAGGATTCCTTGATGTGATCTATGATTACTTCTACTACTCTTGCTACATCCTAGTGCTACATGATCATAACTGTGGCTCCTTCTCTTATTTCATGCACCACTTGAAATGATGTAGCATTCCTAGAAATCTATTGTGACCATTAGACCTCTCCTCCTAACTACAATGATATCTGTCCATTGGCAGGTTTAGTGGAAACTATTGGCTGGACTACATCATTGATAACTCTATAGAGGTTATCCTCCTCACATGTTCCCCAAATGATAGTCTCTACGATCTATTGCAGATGACTCATTAATGGCTTATAATACTATGGTGGTAATGGTGGAGCTTGTTGTTAAGTACTGGATCCTGCTTGTTTGTTGTTGTACAATAGTTTGTATGGTTTTCCCATTGCCTCTTTATTCTTCATCTTGGTATTTCTTGGGTGGTGCTAGCTTGAGCAATTTAGCATAAGAGGCATTTTGAGCTTTCTTGAAGACATCATTGGTGTACCCCAAGATTTCAACATGTTTGGATAGCTTCCTAATAAGGCAAGGGAATGAAAGTGTTGGCTTCCCTGCCTTCCTTTCCTCAAACCACCTCTAGATCTTCATGAAATAGAGATTGTATTTTCTCATCAAAAGCACACTTCCTCTTGTTACATAGTTGGATAATCTATTTAATATTTTTATGGGGAACAAGTGATATGCACCAATTTTCAAGTAGATTATCTCTTTTAAAACTAACTCATTATATCCCTTATCTTCTTTTCCATATGTCCATTTCAGCCAAAATTTTCTAGATTCAGCATTTGACCTAGTGGACAAATGTGCTACTTTTGGCCCTTCATTGGGTATGTTCAAAACTTTAGCTCTCACCTTGACTAAATGTGAAATAGAGACTCCTTCTATGTTGATCGTAGTACCTTCTTCTTTATTATGTTAGAATTCATAAGTCTCCCCTAGATACCATTCACTACTATTTCAAAGTGTGGGCAAAAACAGTGATGCTTGGAGTTGCATCTTTACTTCTTCTGGAACAAATTCCATGAATGGACCAAAGTTCATCTCCACGATCACTATGGTTAGGATTGATTTCTCCTAAATGGCTTGGAGACATTCTAGTGACATCATGAGGTGCTATCCTTGTTTAGGTGCTGGAGGAACTTCTACCTTTGCTTGGGAAAAGTGTTCTATGGCAAGAGTTTGGTAATGGATGCTAAAGGATTAAGCCTCCTATTTTGCATGTTCTCTTGGTGGGCCTTGTCCTCCAGTTTGGCCCCTCCCTTGGCCTTGTGGTCTTTGAGAGTCCTCCTATTGCTCCTCTCTTCGAAGCCATCTGGAATCATCGAGGATTTTAAGAATTATTAAAATGTTTACTTTGATTTTTGATAACTCCTTTTCTTTCTCATACCTAATTAAATCAGTTCTTAGCTCATTATGATTATAGAGTTAGAAAAATCTTCAAAAAAACCCCATCGGTATTAATTTTCTTATAACTCCTCACAATTATCCATTTTGTTCTTATTTATCACTCATAATAGTTGGTATGATTTATTAAGAGGATTATTTAAGTGTTTCTGGTGTTCATATGATTGATTTTTATTAAAAAAATTAAAATTTTCCTTTAATCTTACCTTCAAAATACCTTCTAGGTGTTAGCAAATTTTGAAAAAAGTGGCTCTATTTTTCCTCACTAGCACCCTCCTATGACTAAGTTGAGTACTTTGAGATCAGATAGATTTGAAAATCATGAAAATCAAAGTTATAATGTGCAAGATATGGCTTGGGGAAGCTAGAAGGTTAGAGCTCCTTGAGTAAGAAGAAAAATTTTCAAAAACCCTCTTTGATTTTCAGATGAAAAATGAAAATTTTCTCTAAGTCCTCCTCATATTTATACTTTTTATAGACCCAACATCAAATATTTGATAATGAAGATCCAATATCGAAGGGGCTCTGATATTGAGTAGAAAATTTGTAATTTTTGCTTGATTTTTGATGAATAAAAAATGAGTCTTTGAAAATTTTTGAAAGGTATAAAACATGTTCAAAGGGTTTTGGACTAGGAATGATGCATATTTATCAAAAATTTGGCATAGAAAGTGCATAAAAAAGGAATCTTGGCCTATGAAAGTATATTAATTGTTGGATAAGATGGATGAGATGGGTAATGAATTCTTTGGTATAGAAATGAAATTATTTGAGGTAAAGGAAAGTTTTTATGGCAATTTATTATTGTTGGAAGGTTCAAGATGATGTGGAATCACTAGACAAGTATGAGATATAACAGCTATACAAGTGGGTTCTCCCTAAAGCAGGCTCCAACCCTTAGTGCCCTTGTATAACCATGTCTAAAAGTATTCATAAGCACTCAAGGAGCTGAATGCAATGAATACATGTTTAACAAAACACACATGTTATAATCACCAAATTAAGGAAATTACACTATGTTAGATGAAACCATAAGTTATGATCAATTGTATAATGAGATGAAATGGACTTAGAAGGGATTGTAAGAATTAGGATGTGAGGTGTCTTACCATAGGCATGATGAATTCTTGTGATTTATTAGTGGTTATAGTAATCATTAGCCTTTCTTTCCAAGATTCAAATCAAGTCCAGACCATATCTAGTGACATCACATTGTTTCTCCTCTTAGATGCACAACCATAAGCCTACCATCATTGCGAGTATCATCACTTGGCATTGTGTCATTCATTGCACTTTATTATTATTTATTATTTTTTTGAAATTCCTAATAAGTCACCTACCTTCAAGCATGGGTAACATGTCATTCCTGTGGGAACCCTAGAAATTTATTTTGGGCATGAGTTTTATTTATTTTTCTATGTCAACCTCACCAATGGACTACCTTCAGGAATGGGTAACATGTCTTTCTAGTGACATGGTAAGGTAGCACTTATTATACTCTTACTTCCATTTTTCATTAGATCTACAAGGATATTATTACAACCTTAGCAATGTGATAAGTCATATAGTAGTGGTCCAAAAGGTTCCACAAATCCCCTTGATTTCACACCCTTCATATTACCACTTGATTCTTCACTCATTTGTCTAGGCATAATGATCACAAGTTTATTCTTAGTTTGATGATGAAAAGAATATCATTATGGCCATGGTCAGAACCTCTTATTAATGGAATGGATGGATGAATGTTGTGGTCTCATTATACAAATAATCAATCCCTTATGACTTGATGACATATAGAAATCTTCACCTTATTAAGACTACATCTTTCCTTATTTCTAGTGTTTTATTAACAATCAAAATTATTTACAAAGGAAATGAAAACAAAGTATGGAAAAGATAGTAAGAATTGGAAAAAGATGTAAAGAATAAAAAAGGTCAAAGAATGAAAAATTATTAAAGAAGTAAAAAATGTGAAAGAATAGTAAAAATCTAAGAAACGGAAAAGTATAAAAGAATGAGAAGATATTAAAGAAAGTGAAAAATGAAAAGAAAATGAAAAATTTAGTGAAGTATCTACGGTTCTAGATTGACACCCCCATGACTATCATTAGGATTAGTAAATTGGAAGATAGAATAGGTAGAGTGTTGCTCGTTAGGTTGGGTAGATTTCTGAAAATGTTCATAGTAGCATTTGACTTGTTGGATATTAACAAGAATGAGCTTATGTGGATAGGATGGGTGGTATATATGTAAGGCACTAAATGGATAAGTGGCCTGAAAAATGTATGGTCCCTCCCAAAGTGTTTGAAATTTGGATTTTTGGGGTAGATGATTAGAATTATAATAGAGGACATTATCACCTAGTTTTATGGTTGCATGCCTTATTTGTGAATCATGTCTTAACTTGGAGTAACATTTATGGATTTCATTGCTCATAATTGCTACAAGCATATTTTCCTCTAAAAGGTTTAGGTTCATTAAACGTTCTTTTTTGGCTAGGCTCAGATCTAGATCAAGGTCACTAGCAGTAGCTAGAGTGTGGAGCTCTGCCCAGATTGGAAGCATTGGCAACTTCCCATATACTAACTCATATGGTGATGAGTGGTGAGGTATCCCTACACTCAACCATATGAATATGAGTGTTCACACACGATCCAGTCAAACTTTGTGGATAGGCTAGTCGTGGTATCTAGATAGTTACATGTTGATCGTAGTTCGTTGTCTTCCCACCTTGACTAGTATTTTCTTTGTCACGTATGGTTTAGTCTAGAGTGAGGCGTGTGATGTGATCCTAAACTAGTGCTACTCCTAGAGACAATGGAAAATAATCTTGATTAAACTAATAAGTAATAGGAAATGAAGTCTAAGCTAGCCTAAGTGCAATGAGCATCCATTCCTTAATCATTCGTATACATCTTGGACCTCGTGCACGACTACTATTGGGATTACCAAGTGTAGATCCTAGGTATGCTACTGGGTTACCAAGTCGTCATACTTAAATGCTCGTGATTAAGTTGTACTCATTCCATAGTTAACAACAAGAATAGTAAATGATGGTAAAGAAATATTAACTAAGAAAACAATAAATAACAATAACAATTAAACAATTAAAACTAAGTGAATGCTGCAATGATGAAGTAATCTTGATCTTTATTTATGGTCATGTGCACGTCCAAGTATGTCACACTCGAATAAAGGTGCTGTACAATTACAAGCATCACACTGCAGGCATGCACTTGGGAAAATAGTCTAACGCCTACGGAAACAAAATGCAAGGGCTTCGCTACAACTACTAGAAAGGTACCTAAGTGTGGCGGAGGGCCACTTATTTATAGGTTGAAACAGGCTTTGCGTAAACGAGGCCACGTTGACCCATGGAGGGATACGTCGATGGGGCTGCATCGATGCAGCCATGTATACGGGGTCCCATATACATGGCCTAGTAAATGCATCGACCATTTAGCACTTCAACATACCCCCACAACTGAGTAAAAACTCGTCCTTGAGTCAAAGAAAGTAAGGAACATGCTCAATTAAATACACAGTGGATAGGTATGGAATTATTGATTGACTAGAAATTTATTCATGTCGTAGTGGAGAATTAAAAAAAATTTGGACACAGACACAAAAGACAAAACCTGTGGAACTCATGGGGTTCTCGGTAGTGGTGGCTCCTCCATGGGTGCCCTTCCTTTGTTCTGTGCATCAGGCTTCTAAGATTGATACCATTGATGAAGAACCTGACGTTTCTCCTCTTCCATTTGAGGATTATGAGTTGTTCATGTTGATGTTCCAATGTTTGATGAAGTTGGCATTTCCCATGGGCACGAAAGCTACGGGAATACTTGATTGGCCTTGACACGCCATGCCGTAGATAGCTGTCGTTCCTCTTCATAGGCTTGGGACCTGACCTCTCCACCTTTTTCTTGGCTAGCTTGTGCAGTGATAGGAGGTCCCTGATGGATGCTGAATGATTGTGCCTCTTGCTTCGCATGTTATACATGAGGTCCTTGGCTTTTGCCTTCCCCTGGGTGTTTAATTGCACCTTGATAAGGTCCTCCTTGTTGTTCTCTTTTTAGGGCCATATATAATCACACAAAGATCAATTGTTAGTAAGGTTATTGAAAGAAGTTCCATTATTTCATACCTTACTTATTGCCTTAAGTAATTGTTGAATTCTTTGCTTAGTATGATTTTAGAGTTAGATAGTTTTTCAAGGAAGTTGCCCTAAAAGTTTAATGTTGGGCTTGGTTTGCTTAGGTAACATATCAAAGGACTTGGTTTTGAGGAACGTTTGATAAAATGATGACAAAGGAAAGAATAGATTTGACAATGAAGTACTTGGAGGGTATAAGATGATGTAGTGGTGTGCAACAAGTACAAATTACAAAAGTCACACAAGTGGGTCCTCCCCAAAGTAGGTTCCAACCTATAATGCCCTTACGTAACCACACCTTAAAATGTCCGTAGGCACTAGAAGGGTTAAATGTAATCTA
>MNCI01007385.1:132030-163133 GCA_015680685.1 Gnetum montanum
CAATGAAGTACTTGGAGGGTATAAGATGATGTAGTGGTGTGCAACAAGTACAAATTACAAAAGTCACACAAGTGGGTCCTCCCCAAAGTAGGTTCCAACCTATAATGCCCTTACGTAACCACACCTTAAAATGTCCGTAGGCACTAGAAGGGTTAAATGTAATCTATACCAATGCAACAAAACACACACATGTAGATACCACCGTGATGAGGTATGAATTCAATGCTACACAAGACACGAGTCACAAATAAATGAAAAGTGAGATGGGATGAATCAAAGAAGGGATTGCAGAGATTGGGATGTGAGGTAACTAACTCAGGGCACAATGAATCTTGAGTGTAGGGCATGATTAATGTGTCATTAGCCCGTTGCTCCAAAATCAAGACCAAGTCCATTCCTCCGATTAGTAACATTGCATTATTTTATTTAATGATGGACAACCATAAGAGCACCGTGATAGCAAGGTGTATGATCACTTGGCATTTTGTGCAAGGGAGTGACTTGGAACTTCTTTGCGGCATACTTTTGTTTGGCTGCTTTGGCACACTCTCTTCTCTCTTTTGTTTTTTGAAGTAATCTAATCCAGAGAAGCCACCTACCTTCAGGCATGGGTGCATGTTTTTCCAGTGGGACCTGCTAGAATAGCGTTAGGTTCTTTATTGGGTGCCTTTAATACTCTTACTCCCATTTTCCATTAGATCTACAAGGATCTTAGTACAACCAAGCTGCATGATAGCACCTACAAATGTCACCAAAGAGAATCCACAAGTTCCCTTGATGTCACACCCTGGCCATTCACTCTTAGTCCATCATTTTTCACTTTGGGCATAATGAACACAAAAATTACTTTTAAGTTTCATGGTGACAAGAATATCATCGTACCCAGAGTAGAACCTCTTATTAATAGAATGGTTGGGTGGATGTGATGGATTCGCTGTTCAAATAATTAATCACTTGAGACTTGATAGCATAAAACAACACCTCAACCAACAAGCCACATGAGTGTTTATTCATAGATGAGATTACTCATCAAAAGATAAAAAGACAAAAAGATAAAACAATAAATTAAAAGGTGAAAAATTGGAAAAAAAAAGTTGAAAAATTAAAGAAACAGAAAAATATTTATGAATTCTGTGTTGTTAGAATGGAGGATACCCCCCCAGAGCAAAATGGTTAAGCATGGCTAGAATTAATAAATGGAAGGTGGGGATCTTTGCACGTTGAAAATATTGGGACTTGGTCATACTTACCCCATTGGGGTTCACACACTTGATGAGAGTTGACACAGTGGGGCAAGTTATAAGATGTGGTTAATTTATAAGGAGTTGACCCACTATGGTACTTGTGATCGTAAGATGGTATGCAAGGATCAACATGTCTCCCCATGTGGCAATATTCATTAGGCCCCATGGTTGTTGGAGTATTGAGTGGTGGCCTTGATAAGGTAACATGAGGCGTTGGGTTCGAAGAGGAAGATGCACCATAGTGTTGGATTTGTGTTGAGTTGGTAGATGCATTGGTTTCTAAACTGTGGTGTCCCTTTTGACAGTCATGTATAAAGAAGGGACGCCTTCAATGTTGTGAAGGACCTCCATTGCTGTTGATAGTGGCAGCACAAGTAACGTTTTTGGGTTGGTGCTATGGTGCAAAATCTTCTAGCATAGCTGGTGGTGATGTAGAAGGGGGTGAAGTATGAGAATATTGAGGTTGAGGAGAGGTGTAAGGCACATGAGGTGGTGATCTTGTTGGAGAGTATATGGATGGATAGTACTCAGAAGAATGATAACAATGAGGTGAGGTAGAGGATGCTAATCCTGTTGGAGAAACAAGGTGTTGAACATAATAAGCATTTGGTGTTGGCACATATGAAGGGTATGGTCTAGTTGGTGGTGGCCTCCCCCACAATTGAGGTTTCTGCCACTGTGGTTGAACCTGATATTTCTATATGAAATATGGATGTAACATTCCTCCATAATGCTTATGTAAATGTGACAAAACTAGACATTGGCCTTTGGGGTGATTGTATAGATAGATGTTACATTGATATGTGAAATTGGCAGTTGAGTTCTTATTCTTATTCTCTTCAACCCTTCTTTCTGATTGTCTAGTGGGGTTCTGTCCTGTTTCTTGGTTCATCATAGTTCTTCCTCTAATAATGTTGGCATATTCTCCACATCTTTCATGTACCTAGTCCATCATCTTATTAATCTTTGCCTTAATTTCATCTAGTGATTGTAGGATTTGCAAAGATGATTCCACCTCCTTAAAGTGAGTTGATTTCTCCTCTTCATGATCATGGACCCTTGTTAAGTTGAGATTTTGGTCCTATTGAGAACTTTCAACATTCTCCCATTTGGCTATTTCTCCTTCTTCTTTTGCTATCTGCTTAATAAGCTCTTGGAGTTGATGGGTTCGTAGCTCATATAGTTGACCTCGGGTGTACATCCCTAGGGTCTCCCTTGTTTCATTACAGAGCCCATCCATGATATGGTACATTGGCCTTTCCTTGGAGAACCCATGGCCTGGGCAATTGTTTAACAGTGCATAATATCTTTCTAAGGCCATGTCCAAGGGTTCATGTTGCGCTTGTTTCCATTCTTGGATTTGTCTCCTTAAGGCTGACACTCTCACATAGGTTTGATATCTTTCATTGAAAAGTTCTACCATTGACGGCCAACGTCGAATTGATTTTGGTTTTAATGACCTATACCATACTTTTGCTTGGCCAATGAGTGTCAGAGGAAAGAGCTTAAGTTTTTTCCACCCATTATCAATATTTTTCCATGTACAGGCATTGTATAAGGCTTGTAAATGTTGTTGCAGATCTGAATCATAGCCTCCTGAAAACATGAGAAAGTTTTTTAAATCAAGCATGGGTAGACAACTTTCCTTACGATGCCTGTGGGCTATTCGAATAGCCTCTTGTATTTCCGTTAAGCTTGTAGTGGCCAGTAGGGGTTCATCATCATTAGGTATGTTATGCAGTTGTGAGTTGGGATGATGTTGTTTGTGTTGATGCTCATAGGAGACCCCTACATCAAATTGGGTACTCCAAACTTCATCTTCATTATCATATAATTTGTTGGTTCTCCAATGAGTTGCCCTACTAGTTGTTGCATTGTCATGGTCTTGTGAGAGAGACATTGTTGTGAACCGTGTGTAACTTAATTGAATTGAATTTAATTTTTTTCTAAAGGATATATCATTAATACTTGTTACAGTGATCTTGTATGCTATAACTAATCTAAATAACTAGCACCATCCCCAGCAACGACACCAATGATGAGTGGCGAGGTACCCCTACACTCAACCATACGAATACGAGTGTTCACACATGATCCGGTCGAACTCCGTGAATAGGCTAGTTGTGGTATCTAGATAGTTACACGTTGATCGCAGTTTGCTATCTTTCCACCTAGACTAGTATTTGCTTTGTCACGTATGGTTTAGTCTAGAGTGAGGCGTATGATGTGATCCTAAACTAGTGCTACTCCTAGAGACAATGGAAAATAATCTTGATTAAACTAATAAGCAATAGGAAATGAAGTCTAAGCTAGCCTAAGTGTGATAAGCATCCATTCCTTAATCATCTATGTACATCTTGGACCTCGTGCACGACTACTATTGGGATTACCAAGTGTAGATCCTAGGTACGCTACCGGATTACCAAGTAATCACACTTAAATGCTCGTGATTAAGTCGTACTCATTCCACAGTTAACAACAAGAATAGTAAATGATGGTAAAGAAATATTAAATAAGAAAACAATAAATAATAATAACAATTAAAAAATTAAAACTAAGTGAATGTTGTAATGATGAAGTAATCTCGATCTTTATTTCCAGTCATGTGCGCATCCAAGTACATCACACTCGAATAAAGGTGTTGTACAATTATAAGCATCACACTGCAGGCATGCACTTGGGAAAATAGTCTAACTCCTATGGAAACAAAATGCAAGGGCTTCGCTACAAATACTAGAAAGGTACCTAAGTGTGGTGGAGGGCCAGTTATTTATAGGCTAAAATAGGCTTTGCATAAACAGGGCCATGTCGATGCATGGAGGGATGCGTTGATGGGGCCGCGTCGATGCGACCACGTATACGGGGTCTCGTATACGAAGCCTGGTAAATGCATCGACCATTTAGCACTTCATCATATGGTGTGTATCCTATAGGTAGTTTCCAACATGTCCTATAGGCCCATAGAGCATCATTTAGTTTTATGTTCCAATCTTTCCTAAATCTACTAGCCATTCTAATGAGTATCCTAGCAATTTTCTAGTTAGTTACTTCAGCTTGACCATTTGCTTGGGGATGATATGGTGTTGTTAACTTATGATTCAACCCAAGTTTTTACATGAGTTTCTTAAATGTAGCACCCATAAAGTGAGTTCCATTATCTGATATGAGCATTCTAGATACTCCAAATCTACTCATTACATGTTGTTGAAAAAATTTGGCAGCTATCTTTGTTATATAATCTTTAACTATTGTTGCGTCTACCCACATTGTATAGTAATTCATAGTCACAATTATGTATGTTTTTCCATTTGACATTGGTTGTATGGACCCCATAAAATCAATTCCCCATATGTCAAAAGATTCAAGTGACTGTATTTAGTGTTGTGGTCCTTCATATCTGGTCATAACTCCTCCATCTCTTTGGCATCGCTCACAAGATTGTGTAAAAGTGTGGGAATATTTGAACAAGGTAGGCCAAAAGTAGCCTACCATCATCAATTTGAGTGTCATTCTTTACCATACATAGTGGCCATTACAAGGACCTTCATGGGCATCTTGTAAAGCTCTCTGTTGATCATCGTCTAGCACATACCATCTAATGAGCCCCTTTGCACAAATCTTGTACAAATTAAAATTAATTTCCATATATATTTTTGCTCTGTGAAGTAATTTCTCTTGTTGCTTCTTAGTCCATTCAATAGAAAACTCTTGTATTGATAGATACATCAAATATTCTATAGTCCATGGCTTCCATGTTAGATTTACATCCTTCATTGCTTTGGTAAATAGGTTTTCATCATGAAATTGGTCTAATAAAGGTTCTAATTGATCTTCAAAATCCCATCTCAACCTTGATAGATGATCAACTACCACATTTTTTGTTCCTTTTTATTGATCATTATGATGTCAAATTCTTATAAGATAATGAGCCACCGTATCACTCTAGGACTAACTGCTAGTTTATTCATCAGAAATTGGATGGCACTATGATCTATATGGACATAGATCTGATGCCCAAGCATGTAACATTTGAAATTTTCAATTGTGTACATCACTACCATCAACTCCTTTTTCATGGTAGTGTAGTTCAGGTGTGCCCTAGTGATGCTTCTACTAGCACATTGTATGTAATAAGGCCTCTTTTCATCATCTAGTTGTGTGAGCACTACATCAAGTGCATAGTTTGAAGCACCAACCATAACATGAAAAGGCCTAGACTAATCTAGAGCTTGAAGGATTGATGTTTCAACAACTTTCTACTTTAGAGCTTCAAATGCTTTTTCATATGACTTTGTCCATTCAAAAGGTGCATCCTTCTTCGTGAGTTCAACAAGTGATTTTTTTATCTTTGAAAAGTTTTCTATAAATCTCATATAATATCTTGTGTGTCCCAAGAATGATCTCACATCTTTTACTATCTATGGCCTTTGAGTGATATTTTGTATGACTCTAATCTTCTCAAGATCTACCTTAATAAATTTTTTAGAGATTTTATGTCCCAAAACTATACCATCTTGGACCATGAGATGGATTTTCTACCAATTGAGCTTGATATTAGTTTCAAGGCATCTCTTCAGTACTTGCTCCAACCAATCCAATTCTTGCTTGAAATCCAACCCATATGTTGAAAAATCATCCATAAATACTTCTACACCATTTCTAATCTACTTCTAGAAGATGCTTAGTACCAAGCTTTGGAAGATGGTGGGTGCATTGCAAAAATCGAAGAGCATTTGCTTGTAGGAAAATGTTCCCCATGGATTGGTGAGTGTTGTTTTCTCCTAGTCTTCAGGTGTAATGTGGATCTGATTGTACCTATTGTATTCATCTAGAAAACTATAGTACTCATGTCTTTCAATGGTATCTAGGAATTAATCAACAAATGATAGGAAAAATTGATCCTTAAATGTAGCAACATTCAACATTCAAAAGTTAATGCAAACTCTTCATTTGCCTTCCTTCTTTGGAACAATTACTAAGGGACTAACCCATTCACTATCTACAATAGGATAGATGAATCCTACCCTTAGCAATTTTTCCAACTCTTGCTTGACTACCTCCTTTAGTTTTGAATTGAGCCTTCATTAAGGTTGGTATTGTGGTTTGATTGTAGGATTAGTATAAATCTGGTATTGACAATTTCATAGATCAATTCACGTGATCTCATTGTAAGACCATGCAAAGGCTATGGGCCATCTATTTATCACTTCCAGCAATGTCCTTTTCTATTCTTCTGTTAAAGTGTCATTAATTATTACCAACTTCTTATTGTTTAAAAATGCATATTCAAATGTGGTTGATAGGGCTTTCAATTCTAATGGTTCTGGTTCCATAGTGTCTGAAAAATCCAAGTGTCCCCACTCTATTTCTTCTTCCTAATTTGTTTGTAGGTTGAAGTATATTTTTCTTAATTATTCTAACTTATTAATATTTTCAACATAGGCATTGATGATTTACTCTGCTGGTTTCATGTACTTGTTGGATTCAGTCTCTTCACTTGTGATTAGCCACTGGATGCCTTTTTGTTATGCGGCTACTACATACAGATATTTTTGAACAAACATTTCCTCTACAATATTGTTGCATGCCTTTGTGTCTTCTCATTTGATAGCCCATATTCTTTGCATGCAATTACACCCATTATCATTGTATGCGATACATGGAACTCTTCATCTTTGTATAATACCAGCTTCATCTTCTTTGGAAATTTCCAAGGACAAGTCAAGGATTCCAAGCTTAGCATCAATGGTGATAAGCCAAGCTCTTCCCATGATAATTGGAAATTCTCTCTTATTCTTTTCCACATGAATGACTAGAAATTTGCAAGGTAAGACTGGCCACTAATGGTTGTAATCACATCATCCACTTATCCTAGTGAAACCCATGATTGACTGGTCCACAAGCTCCAACCGAATGTTACTCTTCTTTAGTAGCAGTAGATTCTAAACTCAATACATGTCTTGAGAGATCAAATTCACTCCTAACCCAGAATCAAGTAGAGCTTTGCATGGTTTCTAACTTGCTACTTAAAGGTAGACTAAGGAACTTCCTATATTAGTTTGCTTTTGTGGAAGGGCTCTTGCCTTGATCCAATGCATGATTTTTTGAGTAAGCATGATCGTTCTGACATTTGAATTTGATGAAGATGGAAGCTTTTTGTGTTGAGGAGGGTTGGATGTGAATGGGGTAGAGGTAGGTGTACTCCCCATCTATCGAATCTTTTTAGGACACATTTAGAAGAATAGTCATTTTCTAGATTGTGATTTGTATGTAATCACCTCTTCTTATGTACTAACCATCCTTGTTACGTTCTTCTGCTATGACTATGATGGTAGTTCCTCCTACATGACAGTAGATGCCATTGGTGGTAAAGGATTTGGGTGTTGATTTGGACCAGCTATTAATGGATGCATATACAAGTTTGGATTAGTCCTTAGCAGCATTGGTCTATGATACTTAATTGGGTAGTATTGTGGAGCCTAAACAGCAACATTACTCAGTGATATGAAAATTGTACAAAGTATCCATACAAATCTAGCTACCTATATGGATATTGTTGGCAAGGAGGTGGCATGGACCATGACTGGGGTTGTTGCCACTACTAGTAGTACTACTCCTATGGCTATGGGTGAGCTACATTGGGATAGTATGTTGCTTGGAAGATGTGCTTATAGTTAACTTGAGAATAAGGTAACTGTTTAAACATTTGTTTCTTGACAAACCTGGGGTTAAGTTCATATGTCTCTATCTCTTGTAAATGTGCTATCATTGGACAACATCCCTTGAAATGTTTGTATTGACACATGACATATCCTTCCTTGTTAGTGGAGCTAGTGTTTGAACACTTAGCCACATCCAAAATCTTTCTACATTTTCTTATCCTTGCCTTTTCCAAAGGCATGGTCTACTCTCTCTTCCACAATCTTCAAAGTTGTTGCAACTATTTCATCAACTAAATCCCATGGATTCACTACCTATGTTGCTATATCAGTCATAGACTTTTGAATTGGTAGAATCTTTTTCTAAATTGCCTCATCCAAGGTTTTCTCTTCTTGGGTATCACAAACTTGTGCATCTCTCTTTTTAATTAATAGATCTTGATTATACTCCTCAATTGATTCTCTCTTTCTTAATTTTCCTTCTTTCTTTTCCACTTAGTCAATTAACCTTTGGATGTGATGGGTAGTCATTTTAAATAATCTTCCTTGAGCGTGAACCCCAAGGGTCTCTTTGGTCTTGTTTTACAACCCATTTGCAATGTTCCTTAGTTGTTTCCATGGTGAGAATCCATGGCTTGAGCATCTATGCAAGAGTAAATAATACCTACCCATTGCTACATTAAGGGTTTTGTGAGTGCCTTGGCTTCATCCCTAGATTTGTTTCCTCAAATTAGACACCCATGAGTAGGTTTGGTACTTGTCATTAAAGATCTCCAACATGATACTCCATCTTCTAATTGATTCAGGTTTGAGTGATATGTACCAGCCCTCTACCTTTTTCATAAGTGTTTGTAGGAACAACTTCAACTTCTACCAGTCACTTTCAATGTTTTGTAGGGTGCAGACATCATTGAATGATTGAAGGTGGTGTTGTGGATTAGCATTATAGCCACCTTCAAATATTACCATGTTATTCATATCAAGCTATTTGATACGACTATCCCTTACATGTCTAGTCAGAATGTAAACTGCTTCCCGAATATTAATCATGCTTTGGGTTGCCATTAGGGGTTCATCATTATAATAAAGTTCATTTGCTCTATTGTAGTAGTGCCCCCTTCTGTGTTCATACCTTTCTTGATCCTTTCATCGATCCCTTTGTCTTCTTTGTTCATATTCTCCATCTTTTGAATTAGAGTGTTTAGAATGATGATCATGATGGTCATGAGTCCTTCTTCTTTTCATGTCATGATCTTGGTACCTTGATTTCCTCCTATCAGAGTCTACTAATGATCATGAGGATGAGGATGAGACAATAGGAGAATAGTGTCAACTTGTCCTTCTCTCATGACTTCAATACTCTCTTGTGTAAGATTTGACAAAAACTCTTGGCATTGAGTCCTTCTTATACTTTGAGTCAGTAGCATAGGTGCCTTTGCTAGAGTGGAATGTAGCTAAAGTTTGACAAGTTCCTCAAGTCATATAATAGATGTTTTTGAAGGCTCTTCATGATTCTAGTAAAGTTCATCTGTAACAAATGCATCAACATTAATCTCTTCCAAGACAATGGAAGTGTTAACCTACTTTCCTTTATTGTATGCTTGTTTGATTTCCATGGCAGCATCTTTCCTCATCTATTCCTTGGTGGGTTCATAGGGCCTTGTCATGTGCTTAGTCACATGGCACCCTTCTTGGATCTAGTTCATATTCATTCTCCTTAAGGCAGTTTGGAGCATGTTGAGTGCCACACATTCTAGAGGTAGGACTATGTTTCCTTGTATATCTCTCCACCTCATTTGTTAATCTTGATGGAAGATGAAAGTAAAATCTTGGTGATAAGGATTAATGTGAGCATATGTGATTTTGGTTTGCATTGGCATCTCCCATTCTTCTTATCACTAATTCTATCATTATCTCTTAATAGCTCTTTGGCATGTGGTGATTGATCTTTATTTGAAGCCATGTTATGATTTAAGACATTTGATTAAGTGTGCTTTACTCTTTTAGGTTATAATTTTTAACTTTGACTTTTGATACAACAAACTTTATGAAATCAATTACTCAGCATACATTAACTTATCCCTGGCAATGGTGCCAACGATGAGCAGTGGAGTAATCTAACACCCAACCATACAAATCACAAGTGTTCACATGCAACAAAATTGTAATCTATGGACAAAGCAATGTGATTTTACTAGTAATTGGTTTAAGTTCAAGATTATTATCTTCCCACATGAAGCTAGTGAAGTCAATGTGTATGGTTTAGCTCATAGCGAGGTATATGACATGTTGATGTTGATAGGCCATTTCTCCTAAGCAAATATGGTAAAGTGAAAATAATTTCTAGTCCTAAGAAAAATAGTAAACAAGTCTATTCTATCCTAAGGATATGAGCATCTAGTTTAGACCTTCCATACACATCTTGGACTTCATGTAACTACTACTGGGATTACCAAGTACTTCACTACTGCATGTATGAAGTAATAGCACTACTTGGTTACCAAGTAATTACACTTAAGTGCTTGAGATTAGTCATACTCATTCCACTTAATGATAGTAATAGTAAAGTGCGTATAAAGTAAATCATCAACTAGGAAAATAGTAAACATTATGCTAAGTATAAAATGCTCGAATAAAGATATCATTCACTAGTTCACATTGCACTACGGGCATTCACACTTCTAATCGCTAAGTCTAAGTGCAAGAAAACAAACTACAAGAGTTTTGGTAGGACTATAATGAATTTTGTGTCAGACCATGTAACTAAGTGTCTTATTTATAGGTTGGCATGCATCCCATGATATTAGATATCTAATAACATATCTTGTGATTTGATATCAGGGCTTTGATATTATAGCTATCAAAAAATTGATCTTATCACTATATGACCTTCTTTATGAAGTTACTTTAAAGAATCATTAGCTTGTTCTTGGTTTAAACATTCAAGGTATATTCCTTGAAAACTTTTCCTAAATAATTCACCGCTAATTAGGATAAACTTAGAGTAATTAGATATTAAAATATTTCTTTTATATTTAGGTAATACAAAGGACAACGGTGAAAGGTTAAAAATAAAAATCAATACCACCATACCATAGGTCATGTAATAAATTAGGAGCAAATGGGATATTGTTTTTCTCATCAATGGATAGTATGTGAAGTGGTAATGATTCTTTATCTATAAGTGTATCACAATTTTCTAAAGTTGAGGATTTTTCAATTAGCTTGGCAAGACTAGTTCTTCAAATTAACTTGGTTGATTTCCATTGGATATCAAAATCTTGTAATTTCATAATCCATTTAGCACGTTCTTCACTAAGATCTTGTAATTTAGCGAATGCAACAATGGCTGAATCAAAAACAATAATCACAAATTTTGCATTTAACAAATAGTAGTAAAATTTCTTTAATACTTTAATAACAACATACAATTGTTTTTCAACCAACAAGTATTTTAATTCTAAATCTTTCAAAGGTGTGGACATGAAAGTTATAGGCCTTTCACCTTGATTGACCATATCTTGGGTTAAGATAGCGATGGTGATGACATCACTAGAAAAAGTATATAAAAGAAAATCATTCTCATACTAAGGAGAAGCCAAAATAGGAGCATCTATAATGGCTTCCTTAATGGCAAGGAAAGTGTTCTTTCTTTCTTCCATCTAATGCATTTTACCATCTTTCTTAAGAATCTCATTTAATGGTCTAGCTAATTCAACATAGGTAGAGATAAATCATCTAACAAAATTAATTTTCCCAAAGAAGGATCTTAAACTAGTATTAGATTAAGGATAAGGTAATTCTAAAATAGCATTTACCCATTCAGGATTGATCATAATTTCCTCTTTAGTTACTATACAACTGAGAAATTTACCACTTTGAACACCAAAGATGGATTTCTTTGCATCCAAAGTGATGTCAAACCATCTACATCTTATGAAAATATTTCTAAGGTCTCTAAGGTGTGTACCCTAATCTTTAGAGAAAATGGTTAAATAATCTAGATAAATAATAATTCTCTTCTTTATTAGTCCTTCAAACTTTTTTATCCATAGCTCTTTGAAAGGTAGAACTAGCATTTATAAGACCAAAGGGCATCTTAGAAAATTGAAGAGTTCCCAATTTTGTTGTAAAAGAAATATTATATTGGTCCTTCTTACTCACTAAGATTTGATTTTATCCTAAATATCCATCTAAAATGGAATACATTTGTGCACCATTCACAATTTTCAAGAGTTCCTCCATAAGGGGAACCATGTAATTATCATTAATGTAAGATGTATTAAGGTTATGAAAATCAATACATAACTATAATTCACCATTTTGCTTTCTAACATACACTAAATTTGATATCCAACTCAAATGTCTCATAGGATAAATAATTTTAGACTATAAAATCTTATCGATTTCTACTTTCATCAAGTTTTCAATCTTAGGATTTACAAGTCTAAGTTTTTGTCTAAATGGTTTGGTTTTGGGCTTAAGAGGTACAGTGTGTGTCATTACTAGAGGATTGAAATTTCTAAGACCCTCATATGTCCAAGATAAAACATCATTAAAATCTTGGAATAATTCAATCAAGTTTTCTTTCATCAGCATGTAAGTGAGCTCCTATTTTAATAGGGTAGTGTTGTTCTTTCTTTTGAATTTGGATTGTTTCTATTTTAGCTAACATTTTCCAATTAGTATTTGTAGATACTTCTTTGGCTTTAGTATATAAGTCATCAAATAAATCTTCTCTAGTTGCTATTTCAAGAGAGATTCTATTTAAACATATAACATCCTTTAATAGCACATCTTCATTATCTTGAGAAACTTTAAAACATTGATCAGTAAATTCACCCTTAGAAAATAAAAACTTGCAAATATGATTATCATCATCAAATACTTTAAAAGAAAAGATATTATCTAGAATAGAATAAGACTTAAATTTTTCAATAATGATTTTTGAATCCCAAGCATTTTGTTTAAAAGGAACATCTAAAGTAGTGGCCATTTGGGCTAGTGCATCAGGGACATAATTTTCCTCTCTAGGAACATGTTCAATGGATATGTGCTCAGATCTAAAGTTTACTTCTACATGTTTTTAAGAGCCTTTTCTTGAATCATTCTTCTAAGTTACTTGGGTTTCATATTACGATTTTAATCCTTACTATAATCCATTTTTGAATTCATATTTTTTTCATTGTGAAACCATCCTTGCTTTTAAGAGGTATTAGAAGCTTGCATGCAAACATATACTCCAAGTCTAATGCCCATATTTTAATAAAATTTGATAAACTAATAAAAAGTTACAATTTTAACAAAAACATGTCTACTTCTGCTACCAAAATATCATACAGAGTTTGAACTTTTACTTTAAATTCTTGTAAAAAAATGTATTTAAGCATATTCCAAACATTTCTATTGTACTACATAACTCTAATTCCTCAAGCTTCATAATCATACAATAAAACTTGTTTAATATGTCAATAATAATTTTACTTTTGGATATCTCCTATCTAAATTTATTTTTATACATACTTATTGTAAGTTGTGTATAAAGAATGTGATGAAATGTAAATAAGGTGACTATGTCGATGCACACCCATTGACACATCCTAGTTGATACATCTTAGGATACATTGACACATGTACATCAATGTTGATGCAATCATTGCTTATATAAATGCACACACATCTTGTATTTATGGTATCATTTGATCGTTCTCTTATCCAAACTCTTGTAGTTTCTTTTTGTAGAAGTTAGAAAGCTTTTTCCTCTAACTACCACAACATGAATCGAATTGATTGTATGGCATTTTATTTGAGTGTAATCTGGACATGGACATAGTTGCATGAACAAAAATAAAATGGAGATTTCTTCCATCCATCACAGCACTTGGATTAGTTTAACTTTACTTTCCATCAATTTACTTCTTCATTGTAAATGTTTAATATTCTAATTCATAATTAACATGAGTATGATCACTTCAAGCATAATTTATTAATGCTTGGTAATCCCAACAGTGGATACTTGGTGTGCCCAACAATAGACACTTAGTAACCCAGCAATGTTAATATACGTTCAAGATGTGTAAGGAAAGTAGGAATGGATGCTACAAGTTTAGGATAGTTTAGTTAATTAATTAGTTAATTGAAATATTAAACCTTCTCTTAATTAATTATTTTGTAAGTATAGAAAATAATAAAAGTTATAACAATAAATATCTTACACCTCAGTCACACTTAACCAGACCAACATACTAACATAAGTGTTGATTGGGAAAACAACGATTAGCAAATCATGCCTTTCAAAATCTAAATATATAGGCCACTTAGGTAAATAGAGTCCACAGAATAAATAGATAATTTATAAAAATATGATTAGTATTTTTTGTTGTTGAAGAGAATAAGACATAACTCATAACTCATATCCTTCATAATGTTCTTTGATGGAAGATATTAACTAGTGGGTAATTTTTCATAATATTATAGTATTTTCTATTAGGGTTTTAATAGTGAGGGTTTTGGTAGTAAGGAAATTCTAATACTTTAACTATTTCTTATGAAAAGTTACACGTAAGTTATAGTTGATATAGTTAGTGTTCAATGCAAACTTTGATCCAACATGAAGATAAGGAGCAAAAGATATTAAACTATTTTGGCTCTTTTTTATTTGTATTCCAAGCATGTTTTATTATTATTTTATAATTTATGGATGCAAGTACTTTTTTCTAGTCCCAATTCACCATTTTTTTCATTAGTTCTTTCATTTTCTCTTTGGGGAATGACTTTTCAATGCCCCTTAGTATTGTCCCAATCAATTCCTATTTATTTTAGGGGCATACAAACTTGCAAATGACTATATTTCCAAGTAATAAAATTAGTTGCGAATTTTTTCAAAAACTCCATAGCAATTCTAGCAATTCATCTTCTTCAAGTTTATGTTATCATATTATTTCCAATTATAAATATTACCAAGTCCATTACCAAACCAATAACATTGTTATCAGTTCATGTCATCAACAATATTAAAACTTAGTCAACATTTTAGTGCTTTAATAAAATAAATTTTAGAATCAAGTGAAGACCAAAGATCACATAAGTATCCCATTCCTTATTTCATAATATATTCAACATAAGTGATTCAACAATTAACAATAAAGAATTTTTCCTTCATAATCAACAATAGATACATTACTTGTGTTTTTTTCAAATGTTAAATAGTAAGACATGCCATTATTGATGGGACACGATATTGCGTATGTGATATCGCATCCCCCGTGATATCGCGTACGCGATATCACATCTTCCCCTGTGATATCGCGTATGCGATATCACAACGCGTCGCCAAATCTATAAATAAGAGGCGGCTCTCCCTTGTTTCGCCATCTAGATCTAGACCTTAGCCAAACTCTTGCATTTTTTCCATTCCAGAGTTAGGTAATTTCCATGTGCCCACAGTAGGAGTCCCAAAGTGAACAGATCTTTATTCGAGCAAATATTGTACTTGAGCACAAGTTTGTGTACAGAAATAAAGATGAACTTTTTGGATAAACCTTGCAGTGCATGGACTAAGATAACTAGGACTTTAATTATTGTTAATTGTTTAAATGCTTTATTAGTCAATTAATCTTTCTCAACCCTCAACACTCCTAGTTAAGTGCATTCAGTATGACCACTTCGAGCACGTGCGTTACGCTTGGTAATCCCAGTAACTAATAGCGTTTGGTAATCCCAGAAGGTTGCATTGGTTCAGGGTGTGAACAGAAAGTGGGAACGGATACTGATGCTAGGCATTAGAACTTAGTTAGTTAAAGTTAGTTACTTAGTCTCTTCACCCTTTCCCTCATTAGCATAGGCGATAAAACATAAAAGACATAAAAATCACATACCTCAGACTTACTTAACCATACAACCGTGACAAATACAAGTAAGTCTGGGAAGACAACGAACGATTAACCTTAAGTGTTCCATAAGGCGTGTAGGCACTTAGTCTGTGCAGTTTGACCAGATCATGCGTGTAACACTCGTATTCGTATGGTTGAGTGTAGGGGTACCTCGCCACTCATTAATTATATATCTATGTTCATGTACACCATTTTACCTTAGAACATGATGAGCAACAAGTACCCCCTAGGCCCAACCATACAAATCATGAGCGTTCACATGTGATCCGGTTGAATTCCATGGACTTTAGCTCTCCAAATGTGCCTAGCCAACATAGTGAACCTAAGGACCTAATCATTGTCTTCCTAGTTACACTTGTGTAGGCACAAGTGTATAGTTAAGTATAACTAAGGCACATGATTTGTATCATTTTTTATTTTTTATTTATTTTATCCTAAGCATGAAATAAAGTGATTAGGTATTAATTAATCTAATGAACTAACTAATGTCTTAAGCTATTACCTAACATAAGTATCCAGTGCCATCTTCCGTACACATCCTAAGTGCATTACAACATTGTTAGGTTACCAAGTGCAAGCACCACTAGGATTACCAAGCATAAACGTTATGCTCAAGATGGTTATACCTATGTTTGTTAATTAATTGTATTTATTTAATTAACTAATAACATGGAAATAAAATGAATTAATAGTAAAGTGCATTAAAGTAAACATTATGCTAATTTTAAATGTTGTAAGATTTATAAAGAATTTTGTCTTTATTGCCTTCACACCGAAGTGTCCAAGTACATCAGTGTTCGAATAAGGATTCGTACACTTCTTAACTCCTACTACAAGCACTTAGAAAATATCCTAACTATTGGAAAAGCAAACTACAAGAACTTCGTTAAGCTACTAAATGACCAATGCCATAAATGAGGTTGGTGCATGCATTTATATAGGAAAACGTAGACACTCTATCAATGCATATGCGATGATGCATCTCCCCATGCGTCAATGGGTATGCATTGACACATGCTTGTCAAAGCTACCCATGACAATAATTCATCATACCTCCATGACTGATTGAAAACTCATCCTTGAGTGAACAAAAGGAGAAATGATGTTCTTATGAAATTGAAAAGGTATGAAATTATTGATTGACTGACTCTAAGTGTCCAAGTGTATGGATTGACATTGACATTGATTACAAAATTAGGTGTTCATGAACACAAAATTGAACACCTTTACAAATATGGATAGTTGAAACTCCTCTAATGGCCAAAGACAAGAAGAAGATCAAATGGTCTAAGGAGGTGGAGGCTCCTAAGGTGCTAAAGAACCTTTCCTTGCCTTCGGTGCATGTGGTGATTGAGGTTGAGGCTATGACAGTTGTGGTTGCCCTATTTTTTTTGAGATTTGCAAATTACAAATCGCATACTCTTAATCAAGTAACCTATGCCATATGTGAGCTTTC
Organism: Gnetum montanum; assembly: GCA_015680685.1. NCBI lineage: Eukaryota > Viridiplantae > Streptophyta > Gnetopsida > Gnetales > Gnetaceae > Gnetum > Gnetum montanum. The sequence goes on from MNCI01007385.1 coordinate 149,282, forward strand.
ATTTACGAAGGTCAAATATCTCTAAGAAACATTCTAATAAATGTTATTAGCTTTTTTATTATCATTAATTTTTAGCCCAAGTCTTCCATGTATGATATCAAAAGAACCATTATAGCCCAACATCGATAAACCCATCGATTACTCGTTAAATTATTACTTCATTAATGAAGCTTGTCACTATAGTTTTCAAAGCTTGAGAATGAGGTTACAATGTTTCTAAATTTAATATTGTTGCAAAGAGTGTTATTTTATCTAAAAAATATATGATAGATTGGACTTTTGCATGTCCATCATGTTTCTTTTTTACTGAACTTCTCACCACTTTCAACACATATATGGAATCGTTGAGAGAAATCAAATTCTCAGCCCACTTTGTAGTATTGTTATTGAGTACACATACATTTAAGAAGTTCAAGGTGGTATTGTTAGCCTTTTGCTCTAGATTTAGAGTTTGAGCTGTGATTTAGATGTTGTTATTTGAAAGTTCTGCCTAAGTTTCGAGTTGATTATATGGTATGCGATAGGTTATAACATTTAATTCCCATTCCAATGACATTGTTAATCAGTTACCATTGTGTTTTCCAAACAAAATGGACCAATAGAATTAAAAGATTTTACCAATACATTGTGCCCAACTAAATACTTTTTGTTAGGGACCTTGCCTTTTCATTCAATTATTAAATAATACAATTGTATAGTGTTATTGTATGAGAACATCCCTTGGATTGTGACAAGAAAAAAGCTCCTCCCATGTGTGTTTTCATTTGGACCTCAAGATCTTGCTTTGTCTAGCTTATCTTTTTGAATTTTCATCCAGATATCCTAAATAACATTGCCCCATAATTCTAATTCTACCTGAACCACTATGGTTGTATATATTTTAAAAGAAAGGAATTTGATGGAAGTTTTTAAACTTCCAAAAAAACTGTATATTGAATACAAAATCTCTAATGAAACAAAACTAACACTACCTTAGTGAAAAATATCTAACCAAGAAAAACTATAGTTGCCTGTCTCAGCTTATGTCTGAAACTTATAGTGACATTTCCAACTTTGAAAACTTCTTTATTTAATTTGCAAAATAAGAAATAAAGAAGATGTCCATAATGTTAATGGGAAAACAGTTAAAAAATATGAAGGATTTAGATTTCTTAAACATTGTTTGCAAAAAATGAAGATGTTAATGGGAAATGAGTTTAAAAAATGGAGATTCTAATTTCTTAAGGAATATTCACAAAGAAATGGACATCTAAGGTTCCAGGTTCTATTAAAAAATATCTTCTCTTAATTCAAAAAATTAGAGATTTTGAATTTTAAAAAAATGTTCCCACAAACTTTGAGATTCCAAATTTTATTAAAAAAAAATTTGCTCCCCCATCAAATCTTGAACTTGAAACTAGGTAATATAAAAGTTTGTCTTAACTCTAAATCAAAAAATTTTTATCAAGAGGTTCGTCATGTACAAATCATAGATGATCATTTTGGCCATTACTTTTTATTTTAATTTTTAAATGAACAAGGATATTGGGCACCAAGTAGTGGGCAAGGAGAACAACCAGAGCTACTCAAAAAAATAACTAATAATTTAAAAATCCAAATTACATCATTTCATCACTATGATTATTAACAATTCCCATATTGAATCTGTCCAATGTCACATTCATTTCTATTGTTTACTTGGTATATGTTGAGGCCAACATCGCCCATGCTAGGCATGGGGCCATAAGCAACAATACCAAATCCTAATTCAAGGTCAAAACCAATGATATCAAATCTAAGAGCAGATTACCACATCTCTCCATCCACCACCACCAATATACCTTGGGAAAGTAGCACATACCAACATTTAACATTAATATGTAAATCAATTTGTCATTGTCATACATATTCATATCATACCAATTGCTAATTATTATATCCATGGGGTTTACATTAATAATCTTAAACGGACGTAGCAGCCTAGTAGTGTTGAACAATCTACTCTCCATGGTAATACAAGTGTTATAGGTGGTAGAACAATCCTATCATGTTTTGAAGCAATAGTTCTAGCCTATTACATTAATTGTTATCTTGTGGTTTAAATACTTGACCCCTTTACATTCACATATATTTGGAGTGTTCTTGTTACGTGATGAGTGGCGAGGTACCCCTACACTCAACCATATGAAACGAGCGTAGGACACATGATTTGGTCAAAATCCGCAGACTAAATGCCTAAACACCCCCATGGAACACTTGGGGTTAATCATTCGTTGTCTTCCCAAACTTACTTGTTGTTGTCACGGTGTATGGTTAAGTAAGTCCGAGGTATATGATTTTTATGGTCTTTTATGGTTTTTCTCCTATGCTATCAAGGTGAAGGGTTGAGAGAGCTAACTAACTCTAACTAAGGACTAAGTCTAAATTAACTAGCNTACACACTCGTCAATGCTCGTAATCAAGTCATACTCATGCCGTGCTAATGCAGGTAATAAATAACAAGTAGGAAATAACATGTAAATAAACCTATTCCATGCACTGCAAGGTTTATCCACAAAGCTCATCTTTATTGCCATACATAACTTGCGTTTAGGTACAAAGCTGCTCGAATAAAGATCTTTTCACTTGGGGACTCCTACTGCGGGCACATGGAAAATATTCTATCTCTGGAGTGATCAAACTGCCAGAGTTTCCCTAGTTTTAGCCTAGGATGAGAAATGAGGGGAGTGCCACCTCTTATTTATAGATTTGGTGGTGGACTGCGATATCGCATGGGATGCGATATCACGGTGCATGCGATATCGCGTCTCATCATTACATTTTCTTCAACAGGTTCTTGCCTCCCTAACTTATATAACCGATAATGTATTTTTCAATATCATAAAGAATGGGATTGAATGTTAATTCTTACAATATATGTATAGTTGAAATTTAAGCTATATTTTTAATACTCTACTCATGTTATGGGTAAGGGTTTTCATTCTCTTCGTACAATTTAATAGAAAAGTTGGGATCAAGATTGAAGTATGAAAACTTATTTGGAACAAACATGAAGTTAGAAGCATGAACAAGATAATCATTTACATAAACATCAAATTTATCCTACACCTTCCATTGCCCATGTATACCCATTACATTATATTTTAGTAAGGATTCTAGTAATCCTCGATCTCTAAAATGCCATCGGCATTGTAGCTTTGCCCAAATTTTAGTAAGATAAAATTAGGAGTTTGACCAAATTTTTAAAAAATAATTTGTCATTGTGTGCAACTAGAGTGGAAAATATTATTTTAATATTTTATATAGTAATCAATGTTTAATAGCTGTTAAACAATTTTACATCTCAATTTTGACTAAGGTCCAAGGATTTCAAGTTTTTCTCCAATCCCATAAGAATATGAGATGACTTATCCTTAATTTTATTGCACTTGCTAAAATAATCTGCTAGTTGCCATTAAAAGATTAAAGACCTAGAGCATAAAGGCCTAATTAGAATTCGCAATGAAGATTGACATACTTGAGAATCAACTTAACTGGACCAAGTGAATGCACCTTGCAATTGGCGTTGCTGAAGTCATTATGTGAAGCAACAACAACAAGCAGCACAGTGTCACACAATGTAAGATGGAAGAAATGGCCCACATGATGGTGGTGGCACCGATGCACAAGGGAGACGAAACATGGGTAACTACTAGGTGATTGGTGAGGCATGGTAACTAACGTGGGTGGTGTAATGACAAGAGTTGATGGGCATTATGGCAGCAGTTGTAACCTATTTGGACCTACAGCAGCTGTAAAGATAGGGCTACCAGTAGAGCAAGGAGAGTGCCTCTTATTCGATGGGAGGTGAATACATGAGAGGTGCATTGTAGGTTGCACATTAATAGTGAAAGATGTGGTGGCAGATTGCACATGTAGGACATGTCAATAGTGATGGATGTAAGTAGCACACAATAGATGTGTAGTCAGACTGTTGGTGTGGTAGTCACGAGATATGTGAGTGCATAAGGTTCTTTCCCTCTCTCTCCTAATTGTGAAGGGAATGTAAGCAGGCGATGGATGGTGCATTGCAGTTTGTAGGTAGAACACCTAATGTTTAGGAAATGGTGATAGGATGCACATCTGCAGCATGCAAAAATGCATCAGACTACAACTGTTTAAGGCACGCGGTAGGGACTGAGCTCTTTCTCTTTCCTCTCCTTTCACAACATGCAGCAGACAACAACAGCAACTGTCTCTCAGCCTCTACATTTTGAATGTGGATGGTGTGATGTGCAAAGCGTAGGACTTCGGTAGGATTTACAGTTGGTAGGAGGATCACGAGCCTCTCTACTTTCTGCTCACATAGTGCAAACATAGCATAACAATAGTGACATGGATAGTTTCTCCTACCAGAAACGGTGGTGCAATAGTGATAGAAAATGTGGAACGACTATAACTGTGTGCACATGTAGCAACGAGCACTGGTTTTCTATTTTCCTTTTTTTTACCCATAAGTGGTGAACGACACATCGAAAGACAATGTGCAAGTAGCGATGGTGGCCACATCAAGGTGGTAGATAACTTCTATGGTTCTATTTTCTCTCTCTCATGCATGGAAATGTGAAAATGAAAGGTGACACTAGTAGTCACATTTCTTCCCTCTCCCTCATCCAACAACGACTACAAGCAATGTTGTGGTAGCATGCACAATAGACTGGGAGCAAATAGGTGGCAATGTCCACAACAAATCGGTAGCAAACAAGAGATAACAATAAGACCAAGGAAAATTTGAATTTTTTAAGATTATTTATTGTACTCTAAAATTTCACAAAATATTCAATTAAAATTTTTAATTATTTTACTTGGTTTATTATTTTCAAAATGTCACATAGCCCTCTCCAACAGAGACTATTCTTAGGTTTTCATACCCATACGAGAGGTGCCCTAGGAGATAGTTTCCTAAAACAAGTTTTTCCTAGGTGTCAATGTGACCAAATTTTACATATCAATACCTTTTTGGCACTAAAAGGAGGGCCTTCTCCTGCCTTTTGATTTTAGCTCTTCTTGCCATTTTGTTGTGGCCATTCTATTTCCCAATCTAGTTTTTGAACTTGTCAAATTTTTATAAAAATATTTGTCTTCAAACCTTTAATTTTTATGCTTCCCATTTTTTTTGTTAAAATTTTTGTGAGCCAAATCTTTGTCATTCTAGTTCTATTTTTGAATTTATGCTCTTGGCAATGCATACCTAAGTCGCAACTTTGGTAAGCTAGTTTTAATTATTTAACTTAAAATTTATATATTTATTTTGAAATTATGTTCCTTTAAATTTCAAGTATTTATTTTTCTTTTAAAAAAGAAAAAAAATCATTCTTTTAATAGCATATTTTAGTGTTTTCTTTTCTTTTGTCAAAAAAATTTTCTTTTTAAATATTGCACATTTTAGTGTTATTTTTTAAAAAATTTATTATTCCAATATTTATTTCTTGTACTCAATTTTATAGTTTACTTTAACATTTATAATTTGAAATTCTTATTTTATGAGCACACCCCCCAACATTGTACAAAATGAGATGGCATATAGGGTGTTTATGACAACATTCAAGACTAAAGCAACCCAATGGTTCTTAATTCTCCCCAATGCCTCCATTAACTCATGGCAAGAATTTAAAAATAATTTTTTGACTCAGTTTGATAAATTCACAAGCCCTGCCATCACATTAAGTAACTTTACCAACTTAAGAAAGCTACATGGGGAAAATGTTAGGGATTACAACCTCAGATACCTTTATCAGCTTGCCTATGTGCCAAATGAGATGCATCCACAACTTGATGGTATTCTCAACTTCTATCTCTCTACCATCGACCCATTCTTTGCTTATGCCATCAAATCTAATTTGAACATAACAGAAATATAAGGAGCAATAGCTAAAACCATTAAGTTAGAACAAATAACCCTTATGAATAGCATCCAAACCTAATTTGGGATGTTGAGTATTGGTAATGCTATGCCTCAAACTCTTTCCCCTTTTCAACTAGCTCAACCTTCAAGCAATTACTCTCAAGGCCCCACATCCTTTGCATTCCTACCATTTGACACTAGTTTGAACGATGACTAATCAAAACCCTTGATCCAATCCATCATAAACCCAAATGAGACATCAAATTCTATTGAACCCATAATTCAAACCCAAAACTAGATGACTCAGATACTAGCTTCACTGTAAAAACTTTCCAATGAAGTGGTTGAGCTAAAGAGAAACAATAACAAAGGTCCTATACAATCAGAAAAGCTAAGTACATCAATCAATGATGATTATTGTCATCTCCATAACACAAGGTAACATTCTGAGAAGACTTTTCCTCAATTCTTGGCATTATATAGTGACAATACCCAAGGGTAACAAAATGGGAAAACCCCTGTTATGGTCCTTAATGTACCTCATGAAATAGAAAATGAAGAGGTTTCCTCATTGGAACAAGTTATGGTAGGCGACCCTAACCCACACAACACTCACTATCGTAGACTTAGTGACATTGTGAACACCACATAGCAACAAATTAGGAATAATTCGTACACACCTCTAGAAAAAATATTTTCTAGTTAAAATAATTCAAACAACTAATCTGGGCCATCCCAAGTAACTGTCCCACAACTACTAAACCCCCCTTCTATACTTAGAAGAGCCCTCCATCAACAAGAAGCCAAAGATGAACATAGGAATTATGATCTTGTTGAGGATCTAAAAGAAGTTAAAGCTAATATTTTGATGTATGACCTCCTATACTTTAATGAAATCAAAGAGGTGATTCATGATATAGTTCATACACTTGAAGCCCAAAGAGAAAAATCCCTAATCCTTGAAAGGAAACTTCATTTCATAGAAAGTCCTGACACACTATCAATATAGAGCGTGAATAGTTCCATGTCAAGCAAGAAGGACCACCCCCCTTTCCTAACCATTTTGATTATTTTAGGAAAGAATGTCCACAACTATGGATTTTGGTGCAATTGTTAGTGTCATGCCTCTTGATGTATGTAAGGCTTTATGAGCACAAATGATACCACAAACAAAAAGTGTGATTCAACTTGATGGATCTAACATACCTGTAGTAGGGTCATTAAAAGGCATACAGGTACAACTTAAATAATATCCTATATGTACATGTTATATAGATATCCTAGTAGTTGACCTATCACCCACTTATGGTGTGCTCTTATCTAGGACTTTTGGAGCCAACTTTTGAGGGCTTCTTTAGGTTGAATTTCTTGGAATTGTTGATCCCTATCAAAGGAAAATCTAAGTATATGATTATACCTAGGGAACCCTTTTATAAGTAAGTGGTAACAACTTTCAATCAACAGAATAGATCTCTAGGAAATCAAAACAACCATCATTTTGTTAGAGTGGTTGAGCTAGGACTTGGTAAATATTTATTAAATGATGATATAGATGAGGCTCCAGGCATAAACCCTTTTGCATACACATATTCTACTCAATATTATCAAGCTTTTAGGAAGTGTGAGAAGGTATACGAAGATACTTTGCCATACGACCAACATGATGGAAGAACCTTTCTTTTTGATGACCCACCACCATTTGGAAATGATAAGGACATCCATGAGATTCTAACTAATGAAATATTAGAAGATGGACCAAAATTCAATTACGATCACTGTTACCTCGATCAAAGGGCTAATTTTTCAAATTTCACTAACTTAAATGCTTGGATACTAAGAGTGGATGGTGCTTCTTCTAAGAAAGGATGTGGAGTGGGAATAATGCTTATACCTCCTAGTGAAGCTCCTATTCTTAAAGCTATCAATTTCACTCAACCTATGACTAACAACATGGTCAAGTATGAAGCACTTATACATAGGATCAAGCTAGCTAAATACTATGATTTGTCCAAACTTGAAATCTATAGTGACCCCCAACTAATAGTGAACTAGGCCAATGGTATCTTTGATGATAAAGATGTTACCATGAAAGCATACAAAGCTTACATTTTTGAGCTTTTTAAAGAATTTGAACATGTAACCATTGAACATGTACCTAGGGAAGAAAATTACATTCCTAATATGCTAACCCAAATGGCCATCACTTTGGATGTCCCTTTTAAGCAAAATGCTTGGGATTCAAAAATTATTATCGAAAAGGTGAAGTTCTATTCTATCCCTGATAATGTCTTTTCTTTTCAAGTGTTTGATGATGATCATCATGTTTGTAAATTTATATTTTTTGAAGGAGAATTTAGTGATCAAGGAGATATATCCAAGGATGCTGTGTTCTTGAATAAAATATCTCCTAAAATCGTAGTTAGGGAAGCCTTATTTGATGACCTACACACCAAGACCATAGACTTGTCCAAAAATACTAATTGGCAAATGTTATCTTAAACTAAAGCAATTCAGATTCGAAAGAGAGGGAAACAATACCCTATCAAAATAGGAGCTTGTTTACACCTAGACGAAAGACAAAGCCTCATTGACTTACTACATGAATTTAATGACATTCTAGCTTGGACTTATGAAGACCTTAGGACTTTCAATCCATTAGTAATGATACATACCATTCCCTTTAGGCCAGAAACAAAACTATTTAGGCAAAAGATCAAACCTATGAATCCAAAGATTGAGATCCTTATGAAAGAAAAAATTGAAAAACTCCTATTATCCAAAATAATTTACCCAGTAAGAGACTCCTATTGGATCTCAAACTTAGTGCCCATTAGGAAACGAACTAGGAAGTTAAGGTTATGTATTGATTTTCATAACCTTAATACTTCTTGCATCAAGGACAATTATCCACTTCCTCTTATGGAGGAGCTATTGCAAAGGGTGAATGGTGCACAAATGTATTCCTTTTTGGATGGGTATTTAGGATATAACTAAATTTTAGTAAATAAGAAAGACCAGTACAAGATAGCTTTTACAACAAAATAGGGAACCTTTCAACTCACTAAAATTCCCTTTGGCCTCATAAACGTTGGCTCTATCTTTCAAAGAGCTATGGATAAGACTTTTGAGGGGCTAATTAGAAAGTGCATTATTATCTACCTAGATGACTAACTTTTTTCTCCAAAGATCAAGGTATGCACCTTAGAGACCTTAGAAATTTTTTTATGAGATGTAGACAATTCAGCATCACCTTGAATGCAATTAAATTCATCTTCGAAGTTCAAAGTGGTAAATTTCTGGGTCATATAGTGACCAAAGAGGGGATTGCATTTGATCTTGAGTGGGTAAATACAAATTTAGAAGTACCTTATCCTTTATCNTTTGATCTTGAGTGGGTAAATACAAATTTAGAAGTACCTTATCCTTTATCCAAGACTTATCTAAGGGCTATCTTTAAAAAGATTAACTTTGTTAGACGATTTATTCCTGTCTATGCTAAATTGGTTAGACCATTTAATGATATGCTTAAGAAAGATAGTAATATGCACTGGATAGATGACAGAAAGAATGCTTTCCTTACTATTAAGGAAGCCATTATAGATGCTCCTATCCTAGCTTCTCCTTGGTATGAGAATGATTTCTACTTATATGCCTTTTCTAGTGACGTTACTGTCGCTGCTATCTTGACCTAAGACATAAACAATCAAGGTGAGAGACCCATAGCTTTCATGTATGTACCTTTAAAGGATGCAGAATTAAGATACTCACCTATAGAGAAGCAATTGTATGTGGTAATAAAAGCCTTGAAGAAATTCAGCTACTACTTGTTAAATGCAAAAGTCTTTGTCATTGTCCCTAACCTAGCCACCATTGCTTTAGCTAAATTACAAGATCCTAGCAAAAAATGTCCCAAATGGATTATGAAGCTCTAAGAATACGATATTCAATGGAAGGTAGCAAAGCTAGTTAGAGGGACTAATCTTCCCAAGTTAATTGCTAAAGCTTCAACTTCGAAAAATTACAATGCACCTAAAGATAAAGAACCAATTCCTCTTCATGTATTATCCATCAATGAGAGAAACGACATCCCATTTACTACCAATCGATTGTATGATCCATGGTATGGAGATATCAAATTTTATTTAACCTTCCATCATTGTCCCTTAGACTTACCTAGATATAAGAGAAAGCTCTTAATATCAAAATGTTCGAGATTTGCTTTTAGAAGTGGTGAATCATTCAAAAAGAATTTCCAAGGAATATACCTTAAGTGTTTGAACCAAAAACAAGCTAATAACGCTCTAAAACAACTTCACAAGGACATATAGGATACTACTCATTAGTTCATAAAATCATGAGGGTTGGTTATTATTGGCCTACTATGATTAATGATGCTCACAACTTGCTTAGAACTTGTGCCTAATGTCAAATATTTAAGGGTAAAGATTCCAAGAGTTCGTCCCTTTATAGCCTATAATAGAAACAAGACCATTTGTCCAATGGGCTTTAGATTTTATTGGAGTGATCAATTCTTTATCTACTAGCCTACATAAATTTATTTTGACAGCCACTAATTATTACACATGTTGGTTAGAAGTGAAAGCAACTAAAAACGCATCATCTCGTGTGGTCATTCACTTCTTAGAAAACGATATAATCTCGAGGTATGGTTATCCTTATTCTTTAGTAGTCAACAATGGGCCTGCCTTCATCTCCATAAAGTTTACAAATTGGGCTAGAGACCAAAACATCATTATCAAGGCAGTAACTAAATATTATCCATAGGGTAATATTTTGGCTAAATCCTCCAACAAAATTATAGTATATGGGATTAAGAAAATTATAGCCCAAAACCCATGAACTTGGCATGAACAACTAAAATGGGTAGTTTGGGCCAATAGGGTTTGTTATAAAGAATCGATCAAGACTACACCATACAATTTAGTGTATAGACAAGAACCTATGTTTCCAATAAATTTACAAATTCCTACATATCAGTTCTTCTTAGACGACTTACCAACTAACAAGCATCTAATATCACGAACATACAACATTTAGAATCTAGAGCTTAAAAGGGTCAAAGCGACCAAAAAAATGTGTAGTCATCAACAAATTATTAAGAGATGGTTCGATAAGAAATATGCAACTAAACGTTTTCAAGTGGGCGACCTAGTCCTTAAGAGAGATAGAGATTTTGGTTAAAATAGCCCTCAAACTAAGTTTTCCCCTATGTGGTTAGGCCCATTCCAAATTGTAGATGTCATTGATCCCAATGTGTACAAAATTGCTTATTTGCAAGGACATAGGTTGCATAGAAATTTTAATGCATTTCATCTGAAGCATTTCTACTCAGATGCCCCACATGGACACCAAGTGGATTCTTAGTTGCATGTTTTCTTCCTCTTCACTATGCATTTCATTTGTATATAGTTGCATTTGCATGTTTTCCCCGCATTGTCTCTTTCTTAGCATATTGGTTTGGCTTGATTTGTGTTCTTCATATGATTTTAATAATCATTTGTCGTTAGAGTTACTAGGCATTAGCTCATCATAACACCATTGGAAAATAATCTAATTATAATATAATATATACTATTACTATTACATAAATTTTAATTTATATTCTATATTTCAATAATGTTATGATTCTTCCCAATTGATTCCAAGTTTTAGTTCATTTGTTATGTTAGATTATGGAGCATGGGATTTATTCAAACTTATCATGTTATCATCATGATCATGTGAGTGTAGGACATGATCATGTTACCAAGCTTTGAATTCTATGAATTTTCCAAATACTTTAAACTTATATTTTAATAAATAGATCTAGCTCTTTCTAGAATAATCATTAATAAAAGAAACATGATACATAGCACCTACAAGAAAACTTATTTTAATATCTTTAACTGGTTCACATACATCACTATGTATTAGTTATAATATCTAAAGAGATTTAGCATTACTTCTTTGAAAAATGTGATGCCTCTATTTACCATGTAGACAATGATGACAAAAATCCAAGGAATCTTTTGAAAGCCTAAATTTACCTTGCTTGTAAAATTCCTTAAGTCCCTTTTCACCAAGATGTCTCATTCTTTTATGCCACAAATCAATACTTGAATTTAAATCAATAGCTGAAAATGCACTTAATTTCTACTTTAATGTCTTAGCTTCTAATTTATACAACTTGCCTATTTTAATTCTAGAAGCCAAAAGAGATGAACCATGAAGTATTGAACATTTTCCACCTCCAAAGATAACAATTAGTCTTGCATCATCTAATTCACTTACAGATAAAATATTTTTAGTCATTGTTGGAACTCGATGTACATTGGGAATTGATTTAACTACTCTAGTTTAAATTGAATCTTTACCTTTCCAAAACCTATAACTTTGCAGAAACCATCGTTACCCAATCTTACCGTTCCAAGATTAGATGATGTATACTCACTAAACCAATCAACATGTAGAGCGTAGAGATGAGATGCACTTGAGTCCACATACCATGAATATGTATTAACATTATTAGAAGATGACACAACATACAAATCTCCCTCTTGAGCAAGAGGGGCATCATCACTTTTTGATATATTACTCTCTTTGCTCTGTTCTGGAGGGGCTTTATAATCTTGCTTTACATGACCAACTTTACCACAATTCCAACATTTAGGTGGCCTCTTAACATACTTTGGCTTTACACCATTTTCATAAATAATACATCATTTTAAAGAGTAAAATTTTTCCTTCTTACTTCCTCAAACAACAATTGACCAACAATATTATCAAAGATAAAGCTAGTAGATGTATTACTTATAGCCTTCACCAATGTCTCCCATGAATATAGAAGTGTGTTGAGAAGTGTGATGCACTGATCTTCCTCATCCATTTTCACCCCCATAGATTGCAACTGATGGACTAAGGTATTAAAGATATTCATGTGTTTTGCAATGGCAATACCTTCAACCATTTTACAATCGTATAATCATTTCTTCAACAACAACTTATTGGTTAGGAACTAGTTTGCAATTTATCCCATAAATCTTTAGCAGAAGAAAAATTGGAACATTAAGTAATATTGAATCTAAAATACATAAATTAATTCTACTTATTGCCTTCATGTTCAACTTTTCCCACTCTTCATTGGACATTTTATTAGACATAACTCCTGAAATTGCAATGTGTTGGTCCTTTTCAACGAGGAAAGCCTCCATCTTAATCTTCCATAATTCATAGTTGGGCCTGTTAAACTTTTCAATTTCAATTTTGGACAAGGAGTTTGTCATGATTTTTCCTTGTAATTACTTGACAAAATAATAGTGGTGCATGAAACCTACAGTGTTACTATTGGCGACCATTTGGGACGCGACCACCAACGAGTGTCCTCGAACAAGATTTAGGTGCTTGCTGGTCTCTGGCAACACCAAGGCCCAGATACCTCCAAATAGACTCAGTAGTTAATGTGAGTATGTGTGTGTGCTGTTGCGATGTGCAGTTGTGAAAAATGAAATGATTGCGTTGTGTGTAAACTACAAATGACTTATCTTAAAGAGATTCAGCCAACTTTGCCAAGTACTGTGAGTTGTTGAGAGTTCCTATTTTGTTCAATTGCCTAGTCTACACGGTCTTTATAATACCTACTTGTAACAAATAAAATTTTGCAAAAACATTTGAGCACAACTCTACGAATCTACTTCTAATTTTCCCCAGAGAAAGAGATAGTTCCACAAGAAAACTAGAAATAGAGCATTCAATGAAAATAGACAGAAAAGAAAGCAGATTTGTGTTAAGATCTCAAATATTTAAACAAGGTAAAATGATACAAGTAAACACTTTGCAATAAAGCTATCCCAAATTCAATATCTACGAATTGTTCAAACTTCAAAGGCTCAAATAAGCAATTTCTTCAAAACAATCCTACTACGTTACCAAAAAATTGCTGCGTAAACTATCACGTACAAGACTCCATTTTGGCTAGATAATGGATGTCAA
>MNCI01007385.1:163172-212719 GCA_015680685.1 Gnetum montanum
AATCTAAAAATCCCAAAATTACTTGCCAAGGATGATACTATCTAAACCACTAGCTCAACAATTTTTAAAAAATAAAAATAAAACATAACTCACAGGACTATGAAAAAGAGGCTGAAATCTTTTCTTTAGCCATTCATCTTACAAGCAATCTTTCACAATTTCTTCTTTACAATTCTCTTCTCCCAAGACTCAAAGTGTGTCTCCAAGTGAGAGCCCAAGTGTGTGATCCCAACTCTTCCAAAGTGTGTTGTATTGTCCCCTCCTTTTGTTTTTTTACTTCTTACCCCTGAAGCCTTTTTATAGGGTTCAAAGGTAGTTACATACTTTAAAATATCTTACCTAACTTCTCTCCCAAGTAAGGAAGTTACAACTTACCCAACTAGTTAGGAGATATTTCTCACCAATTTAGTTGGGAAGTTATGTAGTTAGGAAGTTATACATAAAGTTAGGAGGAATTTATGCTAACATTGATATTTGTAAATATTACAAATATTAATGACTTATACAATAATGTTTGAAAAATAAATTCAAGACCTCAATATTATGAGAGCTTCATTCACTTGGAACAATTAAATTAATGGTAAGTCTTCAGCGATGAAATAAACTGCAACTTCAATTTATCAGCATCAGTTAAAATATCTCCTAGCTCTGATAATTCAGTTGTACACCTATCCTAGTGTGCCTTCGTGTCTCTGTTGCCGCATTCAGTGGATTGGTATGGCAATAACGAATACATCGGTGTCAGGCACTGCTACTATTTTGGGAAATTTCGGATTGCAGGTTCACCATACAAAGAAATATCGAGAAATAGCGGCAAGATGAATGACATCTTTAGGGTTGTCCATGAATCTAACAATATTAGAAATTAAATCGGCAGTAACAAAGCTCTCCAGTTGAACCCACTGATCATCCGCATTATTTACATCCCCTTCACCTTCGCCTACAACTGCACCTCCACTGGTTATCATCTCTACCTGTATGTGTGTTTGCTCCACCGCCATTGCCATGTTCAGCAAGCGTACGGTGTTAGGAATCGATGGACCAACTGTTGCCTCCTCCTCCTCTCGCTCTCATTGCTGCAAAATCTTCAAGAAGACGGAGGTGCTGATGATTTTTATTTTTATTTTTTGGATTTTTGCAAGGCAGGAATAGCCGCCAGGAATCGGAGTTCCAGACATTAGATTAGGGCCAAATATAAAACTGAGCCTAACAATAGTGCTCATGAACTACCAGGGACTAACAGGGATTTTTAATTTGAGACCTTTCCAGTGATTTTAGCATTACTCATATTTTAAGCACGTTCTTCACCAAAGCTTTTCAAGTAAATAATATAATTCCTTACTGTTCCATGAAATGGCCAAATGTGCCAACAGTTACATCTTGACCTTGCAATCCAACATGTAGTGTTACTTTCTAAACAAGGGTGGCTAGAGGTTTATCTTCTTGTAAATGAAGCAAATTTAATTAATTCTAAAGGGATACCAACTTTGTTTTATTTTTTACATCAAATGTTTCCTCCAACTTTTTTTCCATTTTATATGCAAAATCCTATTTCTTCACCAATGGCACGAATTTAGCAAAAAAAAAAAAAAAAAAAACTNACTCATTTTCCTACTCTGATACCATGTGAAGTTTAGAGGATCAATGATGAGCAATCCCACAATTGAAAACACAAAGAGAAAGATACTTATCAAACATCTTAGCCTTAATATTTAAGATACACGAAGTGTTGTGTCAAATAGAATGACTATTCATAACCGTATCTAACAATTATAACTAAGAACTAATAAGAAAATTAAAAAACATTAATTAGATAAGTAAAAATGATATCACATCATAACAATGTTAGAACATAAAATTCATAGTGTACAACAGTGAAGTAAATAAAGTGTCAATACAAAACATAATGAGGAGTTTGTGCAAGAAGTAATATCTTTGAGAGGAAAGACCATTTCATTATGAAACACCATGAAGCAATGAAGGAAAAATGGGCGACCATCCCATTGACTTCACAATTGAAAAATGAGTATACTAATTATCATTCAAGGAGATCTAATTACTAAAATTCTCCACTCCTCACTGCAAATGAAATAACTAACTTGTGGCTACCTTCAGCCTTGATAGGTAGCCAAAGAAAAGAGAGAACCAAATCCAACATGAGAAGGACCTTTAGGCCTAGGTCTTCCAGTAGACCATCTAGAGATAACTAAAGGGGTCATGGTAGAAGAGCAAGCTAGTATAGCTCTCCTAGTTTTCATCTTCCTCAACATCCTCATCATCAAGCTCTAACAAAAATGAACATAGACTAGAAAGAAGAGGCTAAGATAGACAACCTAGTGGAAAAAACACTAGAAATGAAAACATGGATGAAGGAAAGGATGTTGATCATGATCATAATAGCAATAGAGACCATGGGCATAAACAAGGAAGGGGGTAAAACAAGCAACATAGAAGGGACCATGATTGTGATAGAGATGGCAATGAATATGATGATTATGATGAACCCCTGCTTGCTACCAAGAATAGGATTAGTATCAAGGAGGTTTTTTATATTCCAAGTAGACATAAAAGGGATAGTTGTATTAAACATCTTGATATGAATAATATTCTAAAGTTCCATGAAGGCTCAAATTGTTCCCTAGGATACTCATAAAGGAAGTAAAGAGAAAGGATTGATCTTTGGAATCTAAATCTAATTAGGAGATGGAAGACAATGTTGGAACTATTCAATGATAAATATTAAACATACTTCGAAGTGGCCAACTTGAGGAAGTAGATTCAAGGATAGGAATAAAGCAACCATGAATCCTTGAATGTAGCCTTGGATAGGTACTATTTCTTATTTCATAAGTGCCAAGGCCATACCTTCTTTCAACAAGAGTAGTTAAGGCACATCATAGATGGACTATGAAATAAAACTAGTAAGACTCTTAGGGTCTATGCATAAGGAATATTTTAAGAGATGAAGGTCTATTAGATGCAAACATTAATTGGTTAGGTTGCAAATGAATAAGAAGGATTAAAGAAAAGAAAGTGCGAAATAGTGCAACAGACATCCCTCTCGTTATGAATGGGATGTATGTGCTTATTATGCATAGGAGGATGAAGACCCTTTGGAAGAGATGATTTACCAAAAGGCTTTTTTAATACAAAAATCAATTTCAGATATTATGATAAAGCTTGAAGAAATGTGCAACTTTGTGGATAAAAAATTCACAATTGTACTTAAGATAGTAGAGGAGAAAATTGAGAAAACTCTTGCACAAAAGAAGGACAAATGGAAGAAAAAGGAAACATGAAAGAACATATGTAGGCAAAAAGACAAGGTTGCTGTTGTGGAGGAGGTTGCTAACACAGATTAATTAATGATGATTGATATTACTTGTGCCAATATGAACATCCTTAGTGAGGTTACCCTGTGTTTTTCACATTTATAGGAGTTAGGGACATATGCTTTAGATCGCAAGTTCATTAAAAGGTATATATCTAGATGCACAAGGTAACTACTAGAAAATTCTGCAATCAACAATACTACTCAAGTTGTGCTCTACGTCAACCTCATGATTAGTACTATCACTAGTGGCAACATTCACAGTCATGGATGGCCCTTTCCTAATAATGGTAAGCTGATAATTATCAATGTCAATCTCACACAAGAATAGAAAAAGAAGCTACCAGAAGTAGTGAGAAAATGGCCAATAGTTCTTGCATGGTCTTATCATGAGTTAACTGGGAAAGATCTACAGATCTGCTAGCATCAGATCTATACAAATCCCTCCATCAAACCAAGGAGGTAGCCACAAAGGAGATTGAGTCTGAAGCTTAAGTAAGTTGTTAAAGGCAAAGTGGAAAACTTCTTAAGGTAGGATTCATCTATGCTATAGTAGACAATGAGTAGGTAAGCCTACTCATGATTGTGCCAAAGAAAGGATGGAAATGGAGAGTCTATATAAACTTTAAGTAATTGAAGTTGGTGACATTTAAGATTATTTTCCATTGCCATTTATAGACCAGGTGTTGGATACGTTAGCAAGGCACACACATTACAGTTTTCTAGATGGTTATAGCAATTATAAAAAAATTCAAATAGCACCAAAGAATCAAGTCAAACCAACCTTCACATGTCATTGGGACACTTTTGCATATAAGAATATGTCCTTTGGCCTTTTCAATGCCCATNTCATATAAGAATATGTCCTTTGGCCTTTTCAATGCCCATGCAACTTTCCAATTCCTAGTACTCAGTATTTTTCACTAGCAAATTGGTAATGGTATCGTTGTATTCATGGATGACTTCTCCACCAATGGTACCAACTTTGAATAAGCCTTTTACTATCTAGAGCAAGTATTGAAGTGTTGTGTGGAGACAAACTTCTGCTCAATTAGCAGAAAATACATCTAATGGTCCAAGAGAGTATAGTTTTAGGACACCAAATTTATGGAAAATGGATTGAGGTGAACCTAGAGAAAGTACAAGTCACCCCAAGGAATTACTAGATAGCCTCAAATTGTAAAATATGTTAGGTCATTCCTTGCCCATACTAGTTACTATAGGCACTTCATCAAGAATTTCTTCAAAATTTTCAAACTACTAGTGAAGCTTACAAAGAAAGATGCATGTTTCGACTAGACCAAGGAATGCAAACAAACATTTCTAGAGTTAAAGCAAATTCTAGTAGAAACTTCCATTCTACATGCTTCAAATTGGTCTAAACCATTCCACATAATGACAAGTGCATATAACTATGCATTGGGAGTGGTGCTTACACAATTGGATGACTAGAAACATCCATACTACATTCATTGTGCAACCATAAGCATGGTGGGTGCACAAATAAACTACACCACCACCGAGAAGGAGCTCATGGCGATGATGTATGCCTTGGAAAAATTTAGGTACTATGTGCTTTGATATCAAATTTTCATGCACATTGATTATAGTGTCATCCATTTCCAAATGAACAAGTCAACAATTAGCACTCATGTCATATGATGGTTAGTAATTTTGTAGGAGTTTGATCTTACCATGTTGGATAAGAAAGGAACTAAGAATGTGGTCACCAATCATTTGTCTCAGTTACAATGGGATAACAAGGAGGATGAGAAGCCTTTATTTGATCAATTTTTAGATGAGCTCCTCTTTACTAAATCTAGTGAAGTCCAAAAGTTAAGGGATACGAATTAGTACAATAAATTCCTCTCCTATCTTCTCACATAAGAGACCCTAGATGAATGGAACAATAAGAAGAAGTAATATTTTCTTCATAAGATCAAGCACTACATGGAAATCCAAGGCAACCTTTACAAGGTTTGTGTCTATGGCCTAGTTTGATGATGTATACTTGATGCTGATTAGTTACAAATCATTCAAGATGCTCATGAAGGTCCTTATAGGGTCCACTATGCAAGCAAGAGGATAGCTACAAAGATCCTTATGGTAAGATACTTCTAGCCTATGATCTTCAAGGATGCTCACCATTTCGTCTATTCATGTTAATGATGTCAAAGAGATGAAGGAATGATGGTACAAATGGAAGGGTTCCAATAGTGGATAAAACTACTGGAGCCTTTCAACCTCTAGGGCATTGACTTCATGGGATTCATCACTTCCATATCAAATGAAAAAGCTTACATCATTGTTACTATTGACTACTGCACCAAGTGGGCTTAAGTTATAGCAGTATTAGACTGTACATCCACCATTGCAACTCGATTTGTACAACAACAAGTGATAAAAAGGTTTGTTATGCCTAGAGTGATCATGTCTGATAATGGAACCCACTTTACAAGGTCTACTTTTCAAAAACTAATGCAACTCTTGGGGCTACAACATAAACTTACAACCCCCTATCACCCTAAGCCAATAATCAAGCTAAGGTTACCAATAAAGAGATTACTAGGATTTTAACAAGAACAATTAATAAATATAGGAAGGACTAAAGCACAAAACTCAATGATGTCCTCTAGGCATATCATTCAATCTAGAAGCTTCCTATAGGCTAGTCTCTCTATGAATTAGTATATGGAAAGTTGCTAAAACTTCCAATTCAAGTTAAACTCTCTACACTCACAACAGCCTGCAAGCTTGACCTAGACCTTAATCTAGCCAAAAAAAAAAAAACAAATGATGACACTTAATGTGATAGATGAGAATTGAAAAGTAGCCCTGATGATGAATGAAGTGCACAAGGCACACTCCAAACAATGTCATGATGCACATATAAGAAGAGTTAAATTCCAACTTGTCAATAAGGTTCTTTACTGGATTCCCATGCATGTGTCACAACACACTAAGTTTCAAACATTATGGGAAGGACCTTACATCATACATGAAACTTTTCCTTCCAAGGCCATGATTATTTACCATCCATCTAGCCCTAAAAAATTTATGTTGGTATACATACAATAAGTTAAGCCATTCCTAGAATCTAGAGTAACCAACAATACCAACACATTTGCATTAGAACATGCTCACTCAATTTTTCAGATTTCCTTCTCTAAATATAGTTGTGAAAGAGTTGGCCATCCATACTAACATATTGATGAAGCTAACCAAATTTACACCTTTTTCTTTTGCATCATTCTTTATATGCTTCCCATTTTCTTGAATATTTTATTGATTATTTTATATATTTTTCATTTTCTTTTTGCCTTTATTAATTTCATCTAGTTTTATTAGAAATATTTGGTTTTGTTATTGCTACTGTGAATCTGGGAGGTCATTTAAAGCAAGCTATCATTGTTATGATTAATTAACACAAAGGCCAAAGTTTGTCAATTTTGTGATGGTATTAGGTAGTGAGTTCACGACATCTACCCATTTCATCTTTTCCATGGAAAACTAGTATCCTAAAAGCACAAGGTTCTTTCATATTATAACTTAAAATTAATCAATGATCTTGATACCAAACGAATTGGGAAAGGACCAAGTGGGAATGGAAAAGGATGTGACCTCAAGGGGATTTGATATGGTTTTTTCTCTGGACATTCTTCTTAAGTTCGATGATACTCCACTGGTATATCATCACTCCTCCTATCAACCAGAAAAGGAAGCATGTCTTTACATGGCGTGATTCCCATGAAAAACAACACAAACTAGAATTCAAAGCACATTCCTTAAACTCAATAATGGGCTACAAGCACTAGTTATGAGGCTAAAAAGACATGTTACCCATGCCTAAAGGCACCCCTTTAACTAAATTCCTATCTACTTTCTTCTTATCTTGGAGTGATGGTTATCTTGTGGGGTTGTCCTAAACTTTGGATCAATGCAAAGTAGGCATATGTCAATGCAAGATCATTGAAAGTGGCATGAACTTGGTCTTGACTTGGAATGGATCGGTACTAGATAATCTTAATCATAATTTCCACTAGGAATCTCGTATGACTTGAATGTCCATTGTCTCTTCCCCATTCTCTCTCTACCATTCATTCATCTCATGTTCTACCATGTCACTACCTCATACCCTCGTTAATTGTTCAGTTTTGTTTTCTAGATATCATACTCCTTAGGCAGATTTCACTAATGTGTATGGAATTTAACTTAATCCCATCATTCACCATCCTTGGGGTCCATGAACTCCTTGCGATGATGACATGTAATAGCATGAGAGCCATCAGCCTACTTTGGGAAGGATCCACTTGCGTTCATTTAGTGTAACTTAAGTTAAATTCTCTACCATGGGTCACTCACTTAATCAATCATCTTGATAGCATTAAAACATCCAGTTTTTCTTTATTTGACATCATAACTTCATCCAAATCCAATCAAAATTATTTTCCTAGCCTAAACTTCTACTCTTTCATGCTATTGTCATCATTATCCATGTTTTTTACTTCTATTTAGTTCTTTTTTGGTTCCAAAACCAGTTCAAAATTCCTTGAGTTCCTAATGGAAAAAATTGTTAAGAATAGCTACATTGATGCATCACAATTGATTTAGTGAAATGAGTCAACATAGAACCCTCAATACAATATAAAAAGTCTATATATACATGTGACACTTAGCCCATTTTTCACCATTCTTCAGATTTACTATAAGAGTTTTGGCAATTTTTGAGAGCCCAAGAACCTTCCAAGCCTCCTAACTAACATACTACTAACCTCTTTTCAGCTGTTCTTCTACCGTCGAGCTACCAAAGTATGATTTCCATTATGAGGGACACAAACCTTTGGGTTTTTCTCAAAAAAAATTTGAAATTTTTCTAACTTTCCATGGTTAACCTATTAAAATAATATTAAATTAATTACCATGGAGGATTAAAACCAACAAAAAAAACTCTTGTAGCTAGGAATAAAATAATATTAAAATAATACACCTAGCTCATGATCATAAAAAAGCACTTAAACAATAAACCCTTAACACCTAATAACTTAACATAACCTAATCTAATAAAGAAAGGTATTCAAATGACTAAAGATTATGAACTAAAAAGATAATCATGGGTTATGTTTGTGATTCTAGATGGCATCAAAACGAGGACCATAAGTGGGAGGACCATCACAACCCTGAGAAAAGAGACCTTGAGGAGAAAAGAACCAACAATAGTAGTAACCACAATCCCAAGAACAAGTAGCCAAGATGACACATGTTACTAAGCCTCTTTAGGAGGAATCCAAAGTGAAATGTGTTAAGTAGATTCTTATTATGGAGATAGGCCAATCCAAGTAGGACAAGTCTTTTAGGCAAAACCATAACGTGGAGGTCACCCTCATGGAGGCTTGATTGTAATAGATTAGGACCAAGAAGATACAAAGTTCCATCCTATAAAAGTTGAAATTTGGACCCTTCTTATCATTGGTACAATAAAAGGTCAAAATGCAACTCCATGAGTCTCCTTTATGGATCATTCTCTCTAACAAAGGAGAGTGATACATGGGGAAGAGATACCTATTATAAAACAACTAACAATGAGATTTGTTAATGAAAATTAAAGACATCACCATCTCTTACTTGATTGAGGACATAGCAAAAGCCCTTAATTTACCCAACACTGGGACAAAACTTGCTAAGATCTTAACATAGGTAGACCCAGAGGCAAAGAAGGAGTGGGTACAACGATGCTACAAGGTGGACTATAAGGAGTACAATGCACTTATAAAGGTAGAGTAAGCTTATTTTAAGATCATGGCTTATCACCTAAATCCAATAGTGAGGCCAAGTAAGATAACAGCCTTCTCTACCAAGGCATGTGTAGCTTTAAGCAGAAAATTCCTCATCAACCTACCCCAACTCATTTTACAAGAAAATGAGAAGGATAGGAAGACACTCTCCTTCCCATGTTTAATCCAAAATATATGAAAAAATGAGGAAATAGCTCAATACTCAAATGATATGATCTACCACGCTCTTGCTGCATCTTGGAAGGAGATGAAGAAAGATAAGGCAATAGCCATGTTGCAAGAAGAGAAGCAACCACCACCACCACCACCACCTGCAACCTCGAAAACTACATCAAAAAATTCTCATAGTTGTAGAATGTCTTAGAAAACTTCAAGAGTAGTAGCTACAACAATAGCAAGGATTCGTAGGTGATGGGGAGTCATTCGTTTACTGCCCAACAATGAGCCATCTGAACTATCTTACAAGGACCATCAATTGGATATACAGTGAAACGACCTCGTTATTGTTCATGTAGAGGAACCAGGCATCCACAAGGTGCAATCCAAGTGTAAGCAAGATCATGGTGTCCATTTCCAAACAAATATTTCTTAAGATTTTGGGAAATGCTACAACCTTCTTAGTCATATTAGAGGAAGGTGAAGGTGCAAGGCTCTTAGTAATGTAGCACAAGGGGCAAGAGATAGTGGTAAAGATGGTGGATGACAAAGTAGCCAAGGCTCTTAATTCTCCCACGATGTTTGTACCAAACATTTCTATCATGATAGACATCCATGAATTTGCAAGAGCAAAAAGTGGTCAAATTAGTGTTGCCCAACATAAGGAAGTTTTGGACAGACTTGTGGGAGTTGGGTAAGTACTTCTGAAGATCTTTTATCTTTTGGATGAAATCATTACAAACCAATTGTAGCTACTTAAGATAAGGGCAAACTATTGGTTGCTAACACATAACTTGAGAAGGCTACCATGACCAATCAATGGTTAGCACTGAAGTTGCTAAATTGAAAGCATGTCTCTTTGACCCTATCATTTTCCACCCATAACTTACATAATGTGAAGCTATTTAATAGCTTCTAAAACAAACCATGAAATCAAGAATGAGAAAGAAATGGTAATCTTTGATGTGTCCATGTCAAGGCCATGGAAAATAGCACTAACAAATACCTATTGCAAGTTTACAAGGAGAACTTGGCCCTCACCAAGGACAATCGCCACCTATGAAACACTAAGCAGCAAAAGGAGTAACTAGTTGAATATATCGGCCAACAGTAGGAGTAGCTTACTAAGGTAAACTTGGACTTGAGAAGGTTGGTAGCTAAAAATAAGAATCTCTCAAAGGAGGAGGCTCGTACACTTTACCGAAAGAATATAATTGAGGTAGTTTCCTAAGAGAGTGAGGCCCTAAAATTTGAAAGAGTAAAGAATCCTTACAAGGACCATGTCAGGCTACTAAAAGAGGTCAATGAGAAAGAGATAAAATTGGCAAAGACAAAGATGAATGAGGTCTTCCAACAACTCTAGCAAAAAGGCAATGTATGGTCGTGATGAGTCAAGCAAAATTTGATGTTGGATGCCTTTAAATTTATCTTTCCTTGTTTGTAGAGATTGTCACCTCATCTGTGACTAACATGTGAGTCATATCCTATGGAGGAACAATTCAAAAGTCAAAAATATCATCAAGATGTAAAACAATGATTAAATCTAGATTCAATTGAGAACACCACACTTATGGCTATCACCCATAAGTAAAATCAATAATATTTTATCTTAACTTCTAACATTAAGTTCAAAGATTAATACAACTAATTAAACCAAATTGATTTAAGTAAACTTATTAGGAATAAGGAAGATTACAAAAGAAACATCACTGAATTTGTGATTATGCTCTTGTTGTCTCCATAGTGCAATAATTTCCCAACCTTAAAACAGTGTTGGCTATTAATTGCCACAAAGCATCAACACTCTTCCTTCATAATTTTGTGCAAAAACAAAAATTCAAATCTAATGTGGTTATCCCAATAGAATCCTCTCTATATTTTTTTTTCAATACAGTGTGGAGTGTCTTATTTATACTCCACAATGTTACAAAAATTTTTAAAAATAAACCTTATAATATTAGGTTGATATGAAACCAATCTGTCATAATAGGTGTAAATGCCAGATATGGCATATTTAATATCTTTCATTAAGGTGAAATCTCTAAAGTGGTGGAAGAGGCATGTAATGATATTTTAATAAAGTCATGCTCAACACTTCTACATATTTTAAATGACCAAAATTAGTTTGAAGTCCACATGGCCAAAGTGAATGTTAACACACCCAATATTATGAAAGTAACTACGCAACTTTTCTATTTTCTAGCATTTGACCACCTGTGAGCTGGAAATGAACTAGGAAGATCTAGAGTACCAATGTCCATGTAGTTGTGGTCATTCCCTCCTAATTCCTGTCTCTACGTCTTGAAAGGCCTTTCTTCTAGAATAGCAAGAATGAAGAGCTTCATATAAGAGGCACCCGGATTTTTTTCAAAACATAGTTCCAACTTCAGCATCATGCTTACAACATCACTTGGCTACACACATTATTTAGAATTTTGGGATCAAATCCCATCCCAGAACCTTGTAGAGATTCCTTTAGGATTACCTCTAACTCATTTCTAGTTGTGAAGCCCCTATTTTGCAAAAATGACAAACAGAAGCCATCAACTTGCAACAACGTTAACAAAGCATGAATGAGCAAGGGAGTAGTTGGATGCAACCGCAATGTCTCTTTAATCACTACCTGTAGATACAATAGTTTCTCTATGTCACTTTCTTCCAACAGTCATTGCCAATCAATAACCTCCTCAATCTCCCTTTGCACTCTTTTCATTATCATCGAATTATGAATAAGTTCCGCCATGGTCCATTCCATCATTGTCATCAATATGTCTGTTCCACCTACAAACATATTTGTAAAATAGACTCTGATATTTGATAAGGAGAAATCTTGGCCTAGAGGTCCAATAAGGTATCCAACAAGTCTTTTGTTTTTGATCCCTACTCCAAATACTACAACAGCAGGCTTTTTCCAGAACCCTTGCGCATTGTTCAGCAAGCTCTAGAGCCCACACACCAACTAGATGGGCTTCGTCGCCGTGGTGCTATCATATGTAGCCATGTGTGTCATTCATGTTAGCTAGATACTACACATATGCATCATCCACATTTTGAAATTTGTCTTATGACTATATTTGGAGAATACTTGTCCTAAGATTTCCATTACAAATCGTAAGCAAATCCTAGTAGAGTCCAGTAGAGAGAGAGCATGGTGGTTCTAGTTGCAAGTATTCCAATCTATAAAAGCTCTAGTCAAAAGCCACAGTTGTGGTAGGGTTGCAGCAGATGTATCATACATATTATCCAATATAAGCTGTGGAGATCATGGCCACTATCATCCTCACCTCTACGTATTTTGGTTTGTATAGAGCTATTGCCATGACCATGTATGATTCCACATGTCTATATCTAATCTATGATTATGTTGACCTACTCCCTAGGGATCTAGCCATGCAAGAGTGGAGAAAAAATCAGTGATGTTGGGCTTAAGGTTGTAGATAGGCAGCTTATGTAGATGTTCTTGGAAATCCCTAAAATCTAGGGAATCCACACTAAACATGTCTCAGCTAAAGGCCATCGTGCACAACATATTCAAGGACAATCTCAACATAATATCTCTAAAATTCATGCTCTTGAGTGTCGTAGTAGTACCCTTATTCTAAATTTCATCAATTGTGAGGCAGATTTGGGACTCTTTGATGTGCTAAAGTGATTAGAGCTTGGCTGCACTAAAGAGGTGCACATTGGAGATACACTTGAGCATGCACCAATGATCATTGGGCTATCCCCAAACCACTCAATGACCTAGCAATTTGTTTGTTTATTGAGGTCCTGACAAGCCAAAGGATGTTATAATGTTTATATAATATATACTGGCTTTACATAGTTTACACACACACACACACACACACATATAATCATACCTAGCTTAATTAGCAAATATAAATTATTAAAAGAAACATGGTCAAAGGATATACCAAAAAAAAAATTGCCCTGGGTCTTATATATCCAAATAACTAAGAAGGTACCAAAGGCAATGGGTGAACGAGTGTTAGTATCCATCATTGATGACCATAGTAGTGATCTCGACCACTGACATGTATGGAAGACATGATGGGAAACACAAAGAAAACCCATGCACAAAAGTACCACTAGTTAGAAGAGATGACCATGCAAAAGAAAAATAGGAAGATAACTCAAAAAAATGAAAAATAGGAATAGCAAAAGTTAAAAATGAGGTAAAAACAAAAGCAAAAGAAAACAATAGTCTAAGAAGTATAAAGAAACAAAAGCAAAGTAACTAAATAATAGAGTAAGAGAAATGATTAAAAGTGAAGGTTCCCATGAACATACTAACTATGGATAAGTCACTCCTTCATTATTAGTGTTATACCTAAGTTCTAAGGTAGTGGCATCATGAGTAGATTGGGAATTGTTGCTGGACCCTTAAACACTCTGCTTACATAAGAAGGTTCTTGTGCAATGCTTAAAATTATGAGCATGAAGCATCATCCCAAATGTAAGGTTTTTGTGGAAGTGTGGCTTGGCTTATGATTGAAGGTTCTTTTGGGGGTCATCTTTTTTCCTTTTTCTTTTTCTTTTCTTTTTTTTTTTTTGCTTCTCCTTTTTTTTTATTCTCTCCTTTTTTTTTCATTTTTTTCTCTTCTTTTTTTTTGTAAGAAATTTAATATCTGACAAGCTTCAAGCTTCAATCATTTTGTAAGGGTTTCTCACATGGCTTAATATCAATAAATCCTTTTGCTACCAAAGAAACTAGGTCCAATATAACACACCCTTTCCACCTTAGTGGCTCATCTAAGTGAGTATTTAATAAAAACCAAACACTAATAAGCATTACTCTAAACTAAGCTATTTAGCCACCTTGACTTATGAACATTGTACCTAAAACATATTGTTTAAAAACAATAAACTTTATGATGTGTAAGACACTTATTAATCTAAGGCTCACTCTTAGTTGGATTTTGGGTTTAAACCTACCTATTTCAAGGTAGGAGGAGTTGTCTTTCTCCCTTGCATTCTAGATATGATGCTATCAAATTCTTTATAGTCCCAATTAACAATAGAATTTCCTATTTCCCTCTACATTTTTCAAGGCAAAAGTTGTAGATTGTAAATAGTTTTTTTATTAGTTTACTCTATGACATAAGAGTCTTTTTGAGAGGTACATTTGAGAGCTAAGACTTCTGATGGATTTTTGTCATGTAATTCATCAGTAGTGGGATAAGTTGGGTCACTTTGCTATGCTAGTTCATCTTTTCTAGGCTCCTCAATGTGATGTTGATAATATAACTTAAGCCTTTGTCCATTAGCTAGGAATGTAGTTGAGGAATCATCAATAGGTGATATGAGAACACTTCCATTATCATGGGGTTGGACAATTCAATAAAGACCTTTCCACCTAGTTGTTAACTTCACTAGAAATTTATGTAATCTCATATTGTAGAAAAGAACTTTATCACCTACAGAAAAATGTTTTTTAAAGAGACTTTTATCATGTAATGTTTTCATTTGTTTCTTTATAATTTTTTGTTTATCAAAATCATGTAGCCGCATTTTTTCAAGTTTGTGAAGTTGATTGATTCTAATAGCTTGGTTCATGACTTCATCAAAATTGAGTTGTTGCACTAACCACAAAGGTTGATATTTAAGTTCTACAAGTAATAAACATAACTTACCATAAACCAATTCATAAGGTGAATATCCTAAACTTGGTTTATAGATAATCCAATAAGCTCAAAGTGCGTCTTGCAATATTTTAGACCAATCCTTTCCTTTAGTACATACAATTTTTATTAATATATTCAAGATAATTCAATTAGCATTCTCTACTTGGCCATTTGTTTGAGGATGATAGGAAGTAGCTATCCTATGTTGGATACCACAAGAATTAAGGAATTTTTCCATGATTTTATTAACCAAATCGATTCCTTGATCACTAATGATCACCCATGGAGTTCCAAAACATTTAAAATATTTTCTCTAAGGAATGATACAACTACCTTAACATCATTTGTTGGGGTGGCTTTTGCTTCTACCCATTTGGTAACATAGTCGATACAAACCAAAATGTATTGGCATCCATTAGATGGTAGAAATGGTCCTAAAAATTCTATATGTCACACATCAAATGGTTTTGTTATTAAAATCATTTTAAAGGGGATTTCATGTCTTTTTGTTATGGCTCCCATTCATTGACATTTATCATGCTCTTACACATACTTATCTACATCTTTAAAAATTGAGGGACAAAAATCCACTTTGAAGGATTTTGATAGTAGTACATTTGCTATCAAAGTGGCCACCCCCTAAATCATCATGGCACATTTGTAGAATTTCTTGTTGTTCATTCTCAACCACACATATTCTTGCTATGTTATCTTTACATATTCAATAGAGATACAGACTACTCCAAATGTACCTATATATGTTGCATAAGAAAGATTTTTGTTCTTCCTTAGTCCAATTGGTAAGGGTTTTCATGATGGCTAGATAGTTGGCTA
The DNA here is from genome assembly GCA_015680685.1 of Gnetum montanum. Lineage (NCBI taxonomy): Eukaryota > Viridiplantae > Streptophyta > Gnetopsida > Gnetales > Gnetaceae > Gnetum > Gnetum montanum. The sequence continues at coordinate 178,913 of MNCI01007385.1, forward strand.
TATTAACAAACCAAGGATCCTTTCTTATAGAAAAAATTTATTTATCAGGAAATTTATCATGCAAGACTACCTGTGTTTGATTCTTGTTGATAGTTTCTAACCTTAAAATATTATTTGCTACTACGTTTTCCCTACCTCTTTTATCTAAAATATCTAGGTCAAATTCTTGAAGTAATAAGCACCATCTCATTATTCCTGTGTTCTCTATTTTCTTAGTAGCTAAGAATTTAATGGTTGAATGATCAATATATACTCTAGTTTTATATTCTATTAAATAATGTCTGAATTTATCTAGACTATATACAATAGCTAATAATTCTTTTTCTATAGTTGTAAAATTTACTTGGGCTTGGTATAAACTTTTGGACACATAATAAATCACTTATGGTTTATGATTAATGTATTGTCCTAAAACTGCCCCTACTACTATGCCACTAGCATCACATATTGAATCAAATGGATAATCCCAATAAGGTGCATTTAATATAGGGGTTGTAGTTACTCATTTTTTCAATTCCAAGAATTCTTCTTGATAGTTATTGGTCCAAATAAATGAAACATATTTTTCTAAGAACATGTATAATGGTTTAGTAATTTTTGAAAATTTTTTAATAAACCTTCTATAATACCTAACATGTCCTAGAAAAGATTGAAGAGTCTTTAAATTAGTTGGATCTAGAAGTGTAGATATGACTCTTACTTTCTTGGCATCCATCCTTATCCCATCTTTAGAAATAATATGCCCTTACACTATGCCACATGTAGTCATCAAGTGACTCTTTTCCCAACTTAATTTTAAATTTTTAACAATACATTTATCTAGGACATGTTCGAGATGTTGCAAAGTTTTATCATAAGTATTCCCATAGATAGAAAAATCATCCATAAAAACTTCAACATAATCTTCTAACATATCAGAAAATATTGAAATCCTAACTCTTTGGAAAGTAGCTGGTGCATTACAAAGGCCAAAAGACATTCATTTATAAGCAAAAGTTCCATAATGACATGTAAGGTTGTTTTATGTTCATCTTTAGGGGAAATGGCGACTTGATTGTATCCACTAAATCCATCCAAAAGACAATAATATTCATGTCCTTCTAACTTTTCTAGAATTTGATCTATTTATGGTAATGAAAAATGGTCTTTCTATTTCTTTTGGTTTAACTCTCCATTTTCCATCCTTTTTTGAAACTACAATAACGAGGCTTACCCATTCACTATCAACTATTGGATAAATAATCCCCTCTTTCCAAAGTTTTGAAATTATATCCTTAACAATTTATTTTAAGGTTGGATTAATTTATCTTAGGGGAATTCTTACTAGTTTTACATTGTCCTCTAGATAGATATGATGTTCGTAGATGTTGGGTGAGATTCCTTGGTGAAGGTCCTCATAACTCCATGCAAATGTCTCAAACTTTCTACGTAAAACTTCTAATAATTTTCTTTCTTGCTCATTAGTAAGTTGGGAATTTATTATTAATGGTTTATTTTGATCTAGCAAAACATACTTAAGTGTACTAGGTAGTTCTCTAAGATCTAAGGAATCTTTATTTAAAGGTTGAATTATTTCTCCAATATTCTCTGAGCCCAAATCCAAATTTTGATAAAGGAGATCTTGTTGTTGTTTAGTTGGGGTGTTTAAAGGTCCTTCCTCAAAATTATTCAACAATAAAGTTTCCCTATCTTGTGCCATTGTTGAAATGGATAAAGTGTAGAGCATTCTTGCTTCCTTCAAGTCTACATTTAAACGATCTTATTGTACATTATCATATATATTTAGTGTAAAAGTAAGATTTGCAAAGGATAGTTGAAGTTGTCCAAATCTACAATTAATTACCGCATTAGCTATTGCTAACCAAGGTCTACATAATATAGAAGGAAAATAATTAGAATCTTCTACTTCCAAAACAACAAAGTCAATTGGGTATTTTCCTTTTTCTACCTCAATTATCAAGTCATCTACTATTCCGATGGGTTTAACATTTGATCCATTAGCCAATGATATTGTCATGTTTACTCCTTTAATATCTTCAATATCAAGCATCCTAGCCATTTCAAGAGGCATGATATTAATGCTGACTCCTAAATCCAATAGAGAATTTTTGATTACTTAGCAATTTATTTTAATTGGGATGGTAGGGACTCCTAGATCTTGGTATTTTGGAATCACATGACTTTGTATAAGTTGAGAAAGATTATCAACCAAATAAACTTATTTAGGAATTTTTTACTTTCTTTTCCTAGTGCATAATTCCCTTAAGTATTTAGCATAAAGAGGTGTGTCTTTTACCACTTGTTCCAAAGGAATATGTAAATACAATTCACTAAAAATTTTTATGAGTTGGGCTTTAGTTGTGAAATCCTCTTGTAATCATTTAGGAAAAGAAGGTAAAATTGTTTGTGTAGAGAACAATGGTTGTTCTTTTTCCCTAGTTAGTTAATCTTCCTTATTTACTATTTGTGGTTGAATGTCTTCTTGTGTTCCTAGCTCCTAAAATCTCACCTTCTTTTGGGGTTTAGGTTCAATTGTTTTTCCACTCCTTGTAGTAATGGAATGTAATTGCCCTTTTCCCTTTCTTTGAGATGTGGGATTGGGTTCAAGTTGGGATGGTAAATTATTTTTAGTTAAGTCCTGAAATCTTCTTCAAGTCTCACTCATGAATTGGCTAATTTCTTCTATGAAACAAGTAAGGCTTTAGATGAGTTTATCCAAGTGTTCATTATTTGGGTTTTTGAATCGCCTAAAATTATTTTGAGGATATTGTTGTAGGTAAAATGCTCATTAAGGAAAGTGCATTGTTGGTTAGCTCTTATATTGTTGGAAAGCCTTTACTGACTCTTGCATTTCCTCTTGACAATATAACAAGGCTGGATATGTTATTTGGTCATGTTGGGGGCTACCACAAATGTTGCATATTTCACTTTGAATTCCATGAGCTTATTTCTTAATTAATCATGTTAGCTCATCCACTTTTCTATTTAACTATTTTATGTGTTGGGTCATGTCTTACATAATGTTGGGTTTTGGCCAACATTTACTTTGTTCTACAAATGAATCTATAATTCTCCATCCATCTTCTGGTGTCACATTTGAAATATTTCCTCCATATGCAAAGTCAATGTTTTGCCTACAATAAGGTAATAAGACTTCTACGAAAGTTTGAATTAATTGATGGGCTGGGAATCCATGGTTTGGATTCTTTAAGCATAATCCTTTAAATCTATAAAAGGTACTCTCATAATCTTCATCCTCATGTTGCATAAAACTCATTAATTGCTTCTTTAATGAATACAACCTATCATTAGAAAGAAATATTTGTAGGAAAGCATTCTTAAACTCATCCCATGAACTAATTTGTGTTCTAAGGGTTTGTAGCCAAAAATCAACTTTGCCCTTCAAGGTTGATCTAAAGGCAATCATCTTAGTTTCATCCCCACCTTGAGGTGCTAACATAGCTAATGTTGTTTCAAATTCTCTTATGTGGGTACTTGGATCCTCATTCTTTGTCCCCTTAAAGATAGGTAATAAGTGAATATTTTTAACCTCTACATCTCTTCCTTATGAAAAAACCAATAGGCCTTAACGTATGATAGACGCTCTTTGATTCAACAACTCTCGAAGGGTTTGTCCTAGGTAAGGTTAGCCAATTGGAACATTGGAACTCAAACTCCCAAGGAAGAATGGTATGGAACCTAAAAAAAATTGGGGAGGTTTATGATGTGAAGATGATCCCATCATGTAAGTGGAGGTTACTATTGAGGTTACTATAGGATTTGGTATAGAAATAGAGACTAATGGTGAAGTTTGTAAATTCAAAGTACTTATTGGTTGGGTAGTTCCTCCAATTATGGTTACATAAGTTGATTTTAGGGTAGTATTTTGAAATCTTGCTCCTGTAGTTGAACTCATGGTTAATATTTTAGGAGTTGAAATATCAACTAGATGATTAACAGATATGGAAAAATCAGAACTTAATTGTGTTGGTTCCTCTTGGTTTTGTTTTTGATTAACATTTGTACATTTATAAAGACTAAGAGTGCTTCTAAAAGATTGAATTCATGTTGATTTCTTTGTTGGTTTCATTTAACAAGAACACTCTTCGTTGGCACATTTATGGGCTACCATTCCCAAGAATTTACACACTAATTTAATGACTCCTATTATTATGGCATTAATTGCAACTTTTTTAATAATTTCAACTGGTTGTACAATAAGAGGAGTTGATTCCTAGGATTTTTCCTTATTTTTTGGATTTTTTAATGTAAGAAAAATAAGTAAAAGAAACCATTTCTCGAATTACTTAAATGAAATAAACATAAAATAGACTATACCTGAAATATGAAATTACAAAATGAAATTAAAGCATATAGAACTCTTGATGATGATTAACTCTTGTCGACTTCCTTGACAGTGGCACCAAAATTGATGAGCCAGGTAAAATTCATTGCTAGATATCTTTAAAATTTATCTTTCCTTTATTGTAGAGATTGTCACCTCGTCTAGGCCTAATCCACAAGTTGTATCCCATGGAGGAACAATTCAAAAGTTAAAAAAGGTCATCAAGACATAAAACAACAATTAGATTGAGGTTCAATTGAGAACACCACACTTATGGTTGTCACCCATAAGTAAAATCAATAATATTTCATCTTAACTTCTAACATTCATTTCAAAGATTAATACAACTAATTAAACCAAATTGAATTTAAATAAACTTATCAAGAATAAGAAAGATTACAAAGGAGACATCACCTAATTTGTGACCGTTCTCTTGTTGTCTCCACAGTACAATAATTTCCAAACCTTAAAACATTGTTGGCTGTTAATTGCCACAAAGCATCAACAGTATTCCTTCACAATTTTGTGCAAAAACAAAAATTCAAATCTGATGTGGTTCCCCTAATAGAATCCTTTGTATTTTTTTTTCAATACAATGTGGAGTATCTTATTTATACTCCACAATGTTACAAAAATGTTTTAAAATAGACCTCTATAATAATAGGTTGATATGAAACCAATCCATAATAATAGGTGTAAATGCCAAGTATGGCATATTTAATATCTCTGATTAGCGTGAAATCTCTGAAGCAATGAAAGAGGCATGTGATGATGTTTTAATAAAGTCATGCTCAATGGTTCTGCATACTTTAAATGACCAAAATTAGTCTGAAGTCCACATGGCCAAAGTGAATGCTAATGCATCTAATATTACAAAAGTTACTACACAACTTTTCTATTTTCTGGCATTTGGCTACCTACAAGCTAGAAATGAATGAGGAAGATCTGGAGTATCGTTGTCCATGTAGTTATGATCGTTCCCTCCTAATTTTTGTCTCTATGTATTGAATGGCCCTTCTTCTAGAATAGTAGGAATGAAGAGCTTCATATCAAAGGCACCAAGATTTTGTTCAAAACACAATTCCAACTTCAACATCATGCTCACAATGTTACTTGGCTACACATTCTCCAAAATTCTGGGATCAAATCCCACCCCAAAACCTTGCAAAGCTTCCTTCAGGATTACCTCCAACTCATTTCCTATTATGAAGCCCATGTTCTTCAAAAATTAGAAACACAAGCCATCAACCTGCAACAACGTTAACAAAGCATGAATGAGAAAGGGAGCAGCTGGATGAAACCACAACATCTCTTTAATCACTACCTACAGATACAACAATTTCTCTATGTCACTTTCTTCCAACAGTCATTGCCAACCAATAACCTCCTCAATTTTCCTTTGCACTATTTCATTATCACTAGATTGCAGATAAGTTCCACCATGGTCCATTCCATTATTGTCATCAATGTGTCCATTCCAGCTACAAACACATCTATTAAATAGACTATGATATCTAATAAGGTGAAATCTTGGCCTAGAGGTCCAATAGGATATCCAACAAGTCCTTCATTTTTTATCCCTACTCTAAATACTATAGCCATAGCCTTCTTTTAGAACCCTTGTGCATTATGCTACAAGCTCTGAATTCCACACGCCAACTAGGTGGGCTTCATTGCCATGGTGTTGTCACCCACAACTGTGTGTGTCATCCACGTGAATCAGATACTGCACATATGCATCATCCACATTTTGAAATTTGACTGATGATTGTATTTGGAGAATACTTATTCTAGGATTTTCATTATGAATCATAAGCAAATCCTGGTAGAGTTAGGAAAATGAAGAGCATGGTGGTTCCAATAATAGGTATCCTAGTTTGTGAAAGCTCTAGTCAAAAGTCATAGTTGTGGAAAGGTTGCAGCAGACGTATCATACATGTTGTCTAGCACAAGCCGTGGAGGTCAAGGCCACTGCAATCCTCACCTCTACGTATTCTAGTTCATATAGAGTTGTTTCCATGACCATGTATGATTCCACATGTTGGTATCTAATTTGTGATTTTGCTGACCTACTCCCTAGGAATTCATCTATGCAAGAGTGGAGAAAACATTAGTGATGTTGGGCTTAAGGTCGTAGATAGGCAGCTTATGCAGATCATCTTAGAAATCCCTTAAATCTAGGGAATCCATGCTAAACATGTCTTGACTAAAGGCCATCTTCCATAATAGATTCAAGAACAATCTTAACATAATATCTCTAAAATTCAAGTTCTCAAGTGTTATAGTAGTAGCATTGTTTTAAATTTCATGAATTGTGAAGCAGAGCTAGGACTCTTTGATGTGCTGAAGAGATTGGAGCTTGGCTACACTAAAGAGGTGCACATTGGAGATGCTCTTGAGCATGCACCAATGATCATTGGGCTATCCCCATACCACTTTCTACTTATTATGACTTAGCAATTTGTTTGTTTCTTATAGGTGCTTTGAGACTTTCAGTAAAAGAAGTGGCAACAGAAAGGTAACCTCAGCCATCAACAACACCGAGATGAAATGAAGGACCATCTAAACCACAGGAGCCTTTACCTCTAAGCATAGTATGAAAATTCATCACACCTCCATCCATTCAATAGGAATCTACTAAAATTTTATCTAAGGATCCAATTTTGTTATAAAAGGGGATTCATTTTCATAAAATTGTATAATCCAACACTCAAAGTTAGTTAGAGTTACAATGAGTTAGTTAGTTTGTCAGTCAATAAATTTCATACTTCCCTAAATTTTGTAAAAAACTTGAGGATGAGTTTTCAATCAATCATGGAGGTATGATGAACCATTAATAAGACAACCTATATCGATGCATGCTTTTCAACATAGCCCCATTGACATATTCTTGTCGACACATGCTAAGATGCATTGATGTAGGTATGTAGACACTGATGTAGTCATTACCTATATAAATGCACACATCCCTTGCATTTATGGCACATTTCAATCATAGCCTTAGCCAAATTCTTATAATTTTCTTCTACATAAGTTAGAAATTTTTTCCTTTGAGTACCCACAATGTGGATCAAAGAGATTGTACAACATTTTATTCGAGTGCATATGCACTTAGATACATTTGCATGGACGATAAAAAAATTGAGATTTCCTCTATTCATTACAGCACCTAGAATAGTATAATTCTACTTTTTCATAATTTATCATACATGCAATTTATGTTCTTGCTCGTAGTTAATTAATATTATTGTTTATAAGCAATGTGAGTATGACCATTTTGTGCATAGCATATTAACGCTTAGTAATCCCAGTAGTGGATACTTGGTGAGCCTAGTAGTATACACTTGGTGATCCAGCAATGTTAATATAAGTTCAGGATGTGTACGACAAATGGAAATGGATACTCCATGTTACAATAGTTAGTTAATGAAGTAGTTAATTAGTTAATTTAAAAATTAAATATTTATTCATTAAACCAATTAGCAAATAGGAGAAAAATAATAAAAAATATAAAAATAAATATCTTATGCCTTAACCACACTTAATCGTACACATAGATAAACACAAGGGTGAATTGGAAAGATAATGACTTACAACTATACTATGCACTATTTAGGAATATTAGCAACTTAGGTAAATAAGTCCACAAAATTTGACCCAATCGCATGTAAATGATTATGATTTGTATGGTTGTGTGTAGAGACTACCCACCACTCATCAACTATTATTATTCGTTGGAGTAGCATAAGCCTTTTACTCCTAGCATTGAATCATATTGCTACCCTTTACATCCACTTTCTATGCATTCTCAACCATCACACACCCCTCTTCCTTGAGTGCCACCTCCAAAAATGAAAGGTAAGATACCTTTTTTGTATATTGGAAAAATGCTACTAGAATTATGAACATGCAAGTGGATGATAGTTGAAGTGGTTCTGAATGAATGCCTCAAAAGTGCCCTTTCTTTAGAGCTGTTAATCTGTCCAAACCAATGCAATCATCAATATTTGTGGATCCAACACCAATGTCAACAATCTTTAATATCTCACAAAAGTTTCCTTAAAACCATATCTCAAATGTACAAATGATCATGTTGCCTTATGCTACTAATGAGTAGAATAAACTAGAAAAATAATTATTAATGCCTAGTTCACACAAGAATAGAAAATGCCTACAATAAAAGGCCTTTTGACCTATGTAAAGCTTTTGCAATGTTCTAATGCCTTATCCTTAGTAACTTTCAAAAGAATAAATTGGTAACATTATAGAAGTCTTCATGGATGACTTCTCCATGTATGGTTTTGATTTTGAATAAGCCTTAGATCATCTTGGGTGATCATATCATGATTTTAGAAACTTTTCTAATTTCTAGTTTTTAAATATTTAAGGTAGCCAATGCTAAAATATAAAAATTGAGACAATTAAGACAATTTAGCTACCTTAGAACCTTTGAAGCCTCAAAATGCAATCACCTATTGACTTAAATGTTAAAATTTCTAAAGACTAAGTTAATATCAAGGCATATTAAAGAAAAGATATTATCATAAATTATTTTATAAATTAATAATATATCTTGGAGGTGATTGTAGATGGTGCTAAAATGTGACATAGGGATAGAAGGTTGATTGTAACCAAGAGAGAAGAGACCAAGAGGCACACAAGAAAAGAACCAAAGGTGGCATCTATCAAGCAAATTCCCACCCTACACATAGGTCAATTTGTTTAGGATGAGTCATCTCAACCATGATCAAACTTAGCAATGATCCTCACAAAGACCTGCTTGGCCAACATCATAATCAAAAGACTTTAGAACATAGTTTTTCAATAACTAAACTTTAGATTCCTTTTTATGTTTGCATCTGATGAGACACCATTGTAAGGCCCCAACATTAGATATGCGATGTTTGAGCCAATAAGTGACATCAGATACCTAATGTCGCATCATCTAGATCTTTCCTATAAATAGGGTGTTGGGGTACTCAAATGAGGAAGGTAGTCGATAGACAGTAGAAATTCAAGTAGATAGTTTAGTTTCAGTTTCTTTTCTTTAAATGTTGTTATTTCCAATGCATGCCCACAGTGTGATGCTTGTAATCGTAAAACACCTTTGTTCGAGTGTGACATACTTGGACACATTACATAACTGGCAATAAAGATTGAGATTAGTCCCATCATTACAACATCCACCTAGATTATTATTGCATTAATTATTTACTGCTTTCTTTAGTTAAATATTTCCATTTATTTCTATTTACTAATCCTATTATTAAGTGAAATGTGTATGCCTTAATTGCAAATGTTTAAATGTAGATACTTGGTAGTCCAAAAGTGTATCGTTTGGTACCACGAGTAACATACACTTGGCAATCCTAGAAGTAGCCTCACAAAGTCCAAGATGTGTACAAATGATTAAGAATAGATACTCATTGACCATAGGCTAGTTTAGATCTTTTTTTCTATCATTAATTAGTTTAATTAATCCATCTCTTTATCATCATCAGGAGTAGCGTAGAATTAGGAACAACATCATATGCCTCACTTTCGACTAAACCATACATGACAAAGCTACCACTAGTCTAAGTGGGAAGACAGTGAACTACTATCAAGGCATAGTGATCTAGATGCCACAACTAGTCCCATCCATAGAATTTGACCATATCATGCATGAACGCTTGTGATTCGTATGGTTGAGCATAAGGGTACCTCACTGCTCATCATTGGCGTCATTGCCGAGGATGGTGCTAGTTATCTAGATTAGTTATATTATACACAATCACTGTAAAAGGTATTAACGATATATCTTTCAGAAAATATTAAATCACACACACTATAAACCAACAACAATGTCTCTCCCACACGAAAATGATAATGCACTGTATAGTGAACACATTCATTGGAGAAATAACAAGATATGTGATGAAGAAGATTGGAGTGATCAACCTTATGCAAGGGTTTCTTATGATCATGACCACCCTAATGACACTCAAAGGCTACATTCACCTAAGGCAGACAATCTTGGAGAAGATGATGTAGGTCCTGGACTAGGGAAGGCCTTAAGGCCTAAGACCTCCTTAAAACCTAGAAATGATAAATCAAGGGACCTTAAAGAACAACATAGAAGCCATTTAAATCCTTACAGCTCCTCATCTTCCTCTTTCTCTTCAATGTCTAGTTCTGATAAAGATGAACGTAGGTATAGAAATAGAGCTCCATTAAAGGGTCAGACTAAAAATCGGAATTGAATCCACAAGAAAAGTTAAAGAAGTCACTAAGAACATAGAAATTTCCCCACAATTTGTTTGATGATGATGAACCCCTGTTGGCCACTAAGATTCTAATGCATATCACAGAGGCCGTTAAGATATCTTGCAAGCATCGCAAAAAGAGTTGTCTACCTAAGCTAGATATGAACAACATTTCTAAATTTGCAGAAGGCTATGATGCATATTTGCAACATCATTTACAAGCATTCCATGATGCGTGCGCATACTATAACATTGAAAGTGGATGCCAAAAGCTTAAGCTCTTTCCTAGGACACTAATTGATAAAGCCAAAGTGTGATATCGATCATTGAAACCAAATTCGATCTGATGATGGTTTGCAATGCTAGAACTTTTAAATGAGAAATACCAAACCTATGTAAGAGTGTCCAATCTAAGGAGACAAATCCAAGAGTGGAAATAAGAACAACATGAACCCTTGGACATGCCCTTAGATAGATATTATACTTCACTAAATAGATGCTGAGGCCATGGTTTCTCTGAGGAAAGGAAACTTTTCCACATCATAGATGGGCTTCATAATGAAACAAGGGTGACCCTTGGGATATATGCCCCAAGGCAATTATATGAGCTCCAGGCCCATCAAATCCAAGAGCTAATAAAGCATGTGGCAAAAGAATGAGATATATGCAAATGGGAGAATGTCGAGAAACATCAATGGGACCCAACTCTTTAATCGAAGGAGGTCCAAATTTATGGTAAGAAAAATGAGACTACTTTCGATAAGGTGATTCCACAACAAACTTTGCTGATAAAGGAGTCTATTGATCATCTAGAAGAAAAGTTTAATAGGATGTCTAAATGGATAAATGAAAACATCACAACTCTTATTGAGATGATCATGGTGAAGATCATGTAACACACACCAAGTGAACATAATAAATAGAGGACATAGAACCAAGAAATATTTAAGAACACTTTTCAACAGATGAGAAAAGGGGATGATGAAAGTGAGGCTAAATATTTCACCGCAAATGCATATTATGGATGCAACCTATGCATATATGACCATCCAAAGGGCCAATGCTACATATTGTTGCATCTACAAGAGTATTGGATAGGTGCCTTAAATCCAAAGTTTGTGCAAAAGCACATGGCCGGGAGACTTCCTCTCCCACAAGGTCATTATAAATAGTCCCACAACTGATCATACCATCCTAGGGGGACTTATTACCAGCCTCAACATGGTCATCAACTATAGTGGAAACAACCACAATCATGGAGGAGGCCACCACCAAATCAACCATACCCATCAAAACCTCATAGCTGCTATGTTCAACATGTTGTTTCTCCAACTAGTTTTATGTCCTTCACTTCAAATCATCACAAAAACTCTTTCGAGTACCATCAATACATGAAATCCCCTAAAGGATCACCACCTTGTGCCTTTTACCATCCAACCTACCCTTGATATTCTCATAATCCACCTCCTTATATGCCATTGCTAGTAATTCAGGAAGGCCCAGCACCACAATATCAACAAATAAGTGCCACTTGTTTTGCAAATGTGCAAAGACACACTAACACTAATGGGTTCCAACCGCAACACCAGAAAGATCCCTTCTGGAGAAAAGGCTGTAAGCTAAGGCAAACCATGCATGAACCCACCATATGAACCGAGCTAGCCCAATGTCAATTTGGTGCATCACCTTCCCTACCTCAACCAACAACCTTCGACTACACACAAGGGCCACCATTTCTCCATACTCCACTTCCACATCTAACCAATGAATCCACAAACGTGGGGAGACAAGTGAATCCATGCATACCATCTCATGATCAAGGGTGCAATCGTGGGCCAGCCATCTATAATGTTAGCACACCTTAAAACCTGACCCACCATACATATAACAATCAAGTGTGTGACCAAAAATTTTTCTACCCAACCAGCACACCACCAATAGACACCCCATGGCTGGGGTATGGATAGTTCCCAACATTTCATACATGCATGGATCCTATTCATCCACTTATTAATCCTGGCCACAACCAAATGTTTAGTCATTTGAGTGACCCCCCATTCTAACCTTCAGGATTCTTAAGTGTTTTTCATCTTTTTATTTTACAATTTTTTGTCATTTTCCTATTTCTTGATCCAATTTTACCTATTTCTTATACTTTTTTGTAGTTGTAATTTTAATTCTCCTTATTATGTAATCTCGCTATTGATCATGTTGCCCATTGAGATGAGGTCTTCTCTATGTTGTCGAGTCATAAGGGATTGATTATTCAAACATTGCGACCACACCATCCATCCACCCATTTTATTAATCAGAGATTCTTACTTTGGTCATAATGGTAATATTTTTCATCATTCAACTTAATAATAAATCTATAATCATTATGTCTGGATAGAAGAGTGCAGAACCAAGGCAGAATGTAAGGGGTATGACATCAAGGGGACTTGTGGATTCTCTTTGGCTACTTCGGTATGTTCTATCATGTTATTGAGGTTGTAACCATATCCCTCTAGATTTAACAAAAAATGGAAGCAAGACCAACTTTAACTGGCACTAAATAAGCTTCTGTGGATCCCACTAGAAAGACATGTACCCATGCCTGAAGGTTGGTGGCTTCACAAAACCCACACACACACATGAAAAGAAACCAATAATTGTTCCACTAGTGCTCCTCCCTTGGATAAAATGCCAAGTGATGTTACTCCTCGTGACTTTGATGATCCTATGGTTGTTTGCCGATGGAATGAAATGATGCGATGTCACTAAAATGAGGTTTAGACTTGGTTTGAATCTTGGGCAAAGGACACATGGTTATTTAACCATTAATAACACACAAGATTTCATTGTGACCAAGGTACGATACCTCATGCCCCAATTTCTATGATCCATCTCATCTCGTTGTCCAAATGTTCATAACTTGTGGTCTTGTGTAACATAGAGTTATTATCTTAATTCAGTGGTTTTAACATGTGTGTTTTGTTTAATAGGTATGAATTTCATTCAACCCCTCTAGTGCTTACGGACATTATAGATGTGGTTACACAAGGACATCATAGGCTAGAGCTTGCTTTGGGGAGGATCCACTTATGTAACTTGTGTGACTTGTACTTGTTCAACATGCACACACCATTTTTCACCTTCCAAAAACTCAAATTGTTTCATCCTATTATTTCCCTTCTCAAAAAATCAATATGTCCCATAATCAAGCTTTCAACACCCTTTTTCTTGCTCATTTTAGTGCTTTTTCATGTTGATGATTTCACCTTATCCTACTTTCAATGCCTAAAATTAATTTTTCACATACCCAGCATGATAAACTTAACTTCAAACCTTCCAATCAATCTCAGAGCTTCTATTTGCATGTTCATTGGCCCTAGACAATGAAAATTCTTGGACCTCGATGTCATGTACCCGACATTGGGTCCAACCTGATATCGCGTACATGATGTCACATACCCAATGTTAGGTCTCATATATGTATAAATAGATGGCCCCCGCAAAACTTGAACTTCATTTTTCTCATTTGCTATTGGAGGAGTTGTTGAAATTTTTTCTCATGACTCAAAGCTCTATGCCTCTAGCTTCCACTTATGATATCAAGCTCTCTAATGCTCGGATTTACATACCATTTGAATCTATCTAAACCTAAAGTATTTAACTTAGTCGTGGGGGATGCTTGCATGCAAAATTTCCATTGATTTGGTAAAATTTGCTATTGCTCAAAAGGTATTATAAGGGTAAGAATGTTGAAAACCTTAGGAATCATATTAAAAAATCACTAACGATAATGCCAGAAGTCCGATTTCTCTAATCCACAAGGCCATAACTATTATTATAAGCCACATATAACGAAAAAGGAAACCAGTTTTGAGGGTTGTAGAAAGAGATAGACACTTTTTGAGGGATTTTTCTTGAAAATTTTCCTACCCCTGTAATCATAGACATTATGATCTTAATGAACTAAGGTTATGAGTAAGGTATAAATTGATTAATAATAACAAACATAACTTTAGTAACACTTGGTTTTTTCTTGATTGTAGATGGCCCCAAAAAGAGGTGCTCATGGTGAACCCTTATAGAGAGCCACTAAGCATCCATGTGGTGGCCATGGTCAGCAAGGAGAACATGAGGAACATTCTAAGCAAGAGGCCCAGTCCTTCAGTATTCATCAAGAGGCCCCAGCTACTAGGCAACTAGTCCAAGGAGAGGCAGTAGCAATACTAGCCCCCAAACAGGAACAACATCTCATGTTGTTTCCTAACTACCTTGTTGCCACCTTGAAAAAAATCCACATTGGATTCAGTTATTATGGAAATGAACTTCAATCCATTCATGGAATTTGCTTCGGAAGTAGTGCAAACACACTTCAAAGCATCCCCATTATGGCCTATCTTTTCTAGCAATGGTGAATGGTACTTGGGTGAAGTCCATCAATTCTAGCATAATAAGGACAAAGGCACCACTATTAATATCTACACGGTGATTATCTCTTATTTAGTCAAGGACATTGCTACAGCTCTCAACCTACCCAATGAAGGGGCCAAGGTTGCCCACCTCTCCACCAGATCTGACCTCGAAACAAAGAAACTATGGTTGAGGTGGGTGTATGAAAAAGAAGATAAGTCATACAATGAAATGAATTTGAAAGAGAGAACCTACTTCAAGATTGGGATGTACCACATATTTCCCATGAAAGGGCTCAATCGAATCTTGACTTATGTGGCTAGGGGAAGTGCCATTTTAATGGAAAAATTTGCAGTCAAACTTCCCCAATATTACTTCATAGAAATCCAATAGCGGTTCGAAGTAATGAAGTAAAGGAGACCAATACTTCTATTTCCTTATCTGATTAGAAAGTTATGCAAGCATGCTAGAATCTTGGGATATACTAATGATATCCCTAAGAAGGCTCAGCACGCCTCCTTCATAGAACTCCTGAAAACTGCAGCACTAAGAAAATATTTTGGTGAAGATTAAGAACTAGAGAAGGAGGAAGAGCCAAGAATAAAAATGCAACAAGAGCTTGAATAGTATACACAAGCACAAGCTCCACTACCATCTCCACAAGATTATTGACCTTCAATGAGCCACCTACAAAGGATCTCTAAAATCATCAGCTAGAGAAGCAAGGATGAGGCCAATCTCTTCTGACTTATGGATGATGTTGTATGGCCCACTATATTAGCTGATCCAATGAGGGGAGGGATCTTAATATAGTCAGGAGGGGGGGGACCTCAATGGTCATGCTAGATCTCTAGAAACATTACATCCTATTAAGTCACATTGGAAACTGGAAAAGGTGCCATAGTCATGGTGCTATAGCATGAGGATGCAATAAGCACAGTAGAGGTGATCATTGATCACATCAAAGAGTCATTCAATATTCCTGTTCTACCTCTGACTGATTTAGCAGGCACTAGAGATGCACAAATGTTGGCCAAGACCTCAATGACTCTTGCAGTGCATGAAGATGTGCTTGATCGCTTACTATAAATGGGTCAAGTGATGACCACTCTATTTGACATCTCCATTGATGTCATTGCAACACAATTAAACCTTATAATCACAAAGGAAAAATTGGTCATGGTAGAGGTTAGGGAAAAACATGTGGAAGCTAAGATAAAGATGGCTACCCTGTGAGTTGAATGAAGGGATCCTACTTGTTTTGTCACACTAGGCTAACTAGAGTAATTTAGGATAGAGGAGCTCACCAAGCTAGTAAAGGAGAAAGCAGCTACAAAGTGAGAGAAGGAGATGATAGTTTGGAAAGCCTCTGCAGTAGACACACAATCTCATGCGTATAAAAAGGCATTGACCACCATCCAAGAGGAAAATAAGCAGCTCACTGTAGAAAATTCCCAATTGACCACTATGAATAAATAAAATAACATCTTAGAAGAAAGCATCCACCAGTTGCCAAAACAACTGGCGAGGATCAACCAAGATATGAATAGATTGGCTTGAGAGAATAGAACCCTCTCCATGGAGGAGGTACGTGCTATTTGCCAAAATTTAGCAATTGAAATTAGCGTGTGGTAGAACAAGGCAAAAAAGCTTGAAAAATTGAAAGAGAACTTCCATGACCAAGTTGGCATGTACAAGGAAATCAACATGGCTAAGGCCCACATCAACTCCTTGTCAACACAAAATTCTGAATGGCTAGCCATCTTGGATAGCTATGCCATGGTTTAACAAGTAGAAGTCAAAAAACAAAGACCTACAGATAGATGATTTAAAGAAATACATAATGTTGACTAACCTTAGATATGCCAATCCTGCCATGTTAACAGCAGGTCATCCTCAAAGTGAGCTAGAGAAACAAGTGGCAAACACCTATACATTGTATAAGAAAGAGTTTGCAAATTGGAAGGATTCCATACAAAAGTTGCAAGTGGAAAACTCAGAGTTATAGGTGGTCAAGGCCAATTATCAAGGGTAAAAATATGTAGCCTCGAACCTGGCTCAATGATTAACAAATTATCATGAGCTCAAAGATAAAGCTAGGGCTTTCAAGGAAGAACGACGATAGTTTGCAGCATGGTATGTAAAGGCGAATCAGATGTTCCTATAGCTACCATGTCCTTGGGATGTACCAGTACCAGCACACATCAGCATAGCAGCTTGGATGATACATGATCCATGAATGGAGGAGGAAAAATTATAGGCCTTGCTCAATCATTATAAATTTCTGCAGCCTAGTGAAAAAGGAAAGTAGTAGATGGAAGAGCCACTGCCTCTAGGCACCACATGAGCTTCCCAATCTTGTTTTTGTTCTATTTTGTAATAATGTGTCCCATTTTTATAATGCACCACTACATCATGCAAAGAGTTAATTATTTTGTTCATTGTTTGAGTCAATCAATAATCCCATACCTGCTAATATTTCGTAAATAACTTTCTCCTCATTTTTTTTAACTCAAGGATGAGTTTTCATTCAATCATGGGGTTATGATGAGACACCATTTAAAGGCCCCAACGTTGAGTACCCGACATTGCCTCATCTAGATCTCACTTATAAATATGGTGTTGGGGTACTCAACTGAGGGAGGTAGTCGATCGACAGTAGAAAGTGAAGTAGATAGTTTAGTTTCAGTTTCTTCTCTTTAAAGTCTATTATTTCCAATGCATGCCTGCAGTGTGATGTTTATAATCGTATGACATCTTTGTTCGAGTGTGACATACTTGGACACATTACATGACTAGTAATAAAGATCGTGATTACTCCCATCATTGTAGCATCCACCTAGATTATTGTTGCTTTAATTATTTACTAATTTCTTTAGTTAAATATTTCAATTTATTGCTATTTACTATTCCTGTTATTAAGTGGAATGTGTATGCCTTAATCATGAACGTTTAAGCGTAGATACATGGTAATCCAAAATTGTATCATTTGGTACTACTAGTAACGTACACTTGGCAATCCCAAAAGTAGCCTCACAAAGTCCAAGACGTGTACAAATGATTAAGAGTGGATACTCATTGCCCATAAGCTAGTTTAGATCTTGTTTTTCATCATTCATTAGTTTAATTAATCCATCTCTTTATTGTCATTAGGAGTAGCATAGAATTAGGAACAACATCATATGCCTCACTTTGGACTACACCATATGTGATAAAGCTACCACTAGTCCAAGTGGGAAGACAGTGAACTACGATCAAGGCATAGTGATCTAGATGCCACAACTAGTCCCATCCATAGAATTTGACTAGATCATGCATGAATGCTTGTGATTCATATGGTTGAGCATAGGGGTACCTCACCGCTCATCAGCATCCCAATAATTCTTAGAGAAATTATAGGTATCTCCTTTAAGGCCAACCATCTCAACCAATGGTGAGTGGTATCTATGAGAAATGTATCTCTTTTAGAAAAATTACCAAAAGGATGCAATGTTGAAGATCAAGGATGTTACCATATCATACTTCATTGATATGATTGTTGAAGCCCTAGGAATTTCCAATGTAATTACATAAGTCACTAAAGTGTTCATCCAATCAAATGTAGAGGTGAAGAAAGAATGAACATAGAAGGTTTATGGAGTTCATAAATAGGAATGTGGTATGCTCACTTAGGCAAAAAAAATCTATTTTAAGATTATGGCATATCACATCAATCCTACAATACAATCAAGTAAAGTTACAGTTTTATTTTTATTTTTGCAAGGGCTTGAACAACACTTACTGGGAAGTTTTTAGTCAAACAATCACAATTAATTTTCTTGGGAATTAAGAAGATATTTAAAGAGAATGAGAAGAGTAGGAACATAGTTCTCTTTCCACATTTAATTAGAAAACTTTGTTGAAGGGAATAAATAACCCACTATGTGAATGATGTACTTCGACGAGCACCCATTACATCCTAGCAAGAAATAATGAAGGAAAGCCATCGTTAAGACTTCAAGATGATGTGCCTCCACTACTATTAAACATCAAAGTTGTAGTAACTAGGTCCACAGGTGTCAAAGCTAGTTCAAGTACACCTAGTACAAGTCGTCAAGCACCATTGGAAGGCTATTGCCTAGCTATGAGCCACTTATAAGAGGTTACTTGAATAATGAGCTAGCAACAAGATGACTTCTCAAATTTATTTAGTGTAAGAAGAAGTAGTGTTCTTGGATTTCTTAACATAATTGGAGATGTTGCTTTCACCTCGCTTGAAGAACATCGTATGATCTTGGGTGACATAGCAAACTTTATAGTGACATTGAAAGAAGGAAGAAAGGCTACGATGGTGATCATCCCATACCAAGGGCAACAAACAACTATTGAGATGGTATTAGACTGCATTGGTAATGAGTGACAAGGTACCCCTACACTCAACCATACGAATACAAGTGTTTCACGCATGATCCAGTCAAACTCCATAGACAGGCTAGTTGTGGTATCTAGATAGTTACACGTTGATCGCAGTTCGTTGTCTTTCCACCTGGACTAGTATTTTCTTTGTCACGTATGGTTTAGTCCAGAGTGAGGTGTATGATATGATCCTAAACTAGGGCTACTCCTAGAGGCAATGGAAAATAACTTTGTTTTAAGCTAAGAGGAAAAGGGAGAGAGAGCTAAGCTAATGGGACATGGAAGGAGAGAGTCTAAACTAGCCTAAGTGCAATGAGCATTCATTCCTTAATCATCTGTACACATCTTGGACCTTGTGCACGACTACTACTAGGATTACCAAGTGCAGATCCTACTAGGTTACCAAGTAGTCACACTTAAATGCTTGTGATTAAGTCGTACTCATTCCGCATTTAACAACAGGAATAGTAAATGATGGTAAATAAATATTAACTAAGAAAATAATAAATAAGAATAACAATTAATAACAATAATTAAAAAATTAAAACTAAGTGAATGCTACAATGATAAAGTAATCTCGTTCTTTATTTCTTGTCATGTGCATGTCCAAGTACATCACACTCGAATAAAGGTTTCATACAATTACAAGCATCACACTACTGGCATGCACTTGGGAAAGTAGTCTAACTCCTACAGAAAAAAACTGCAAGATCTTCACTACAATTAACTCAAAAGATGCCTAAGTGCAGCGAGTTCACACTTATTTATAACTAGAGATAGACTCTACGTAAACGGGGCCACGTCGACACATGGGTGGATGCGTCGATGGGGCCACATCAATGCAACCACATCAATGGGGCTTCGTCGACGTAGTCTAGTTGACATAGGTCTGATATCAATGGTCCGATATTAGGACTCATTTGATAATAGGGGTCCAATAATAAGGGTCTAATATTAGCACCTGGTTAACAAGGGTTCGATATCAGGGGTCTGATAACAAGGGTCCGATATCAGCACCTAGTTAACAAGGCTCTGATATCAGCACCTAGTTAACCATGATTCATCATACCCTCATGACTGAATAATAACTCGTCCTCAATTCAAAGAAAGTGAGGAACAAGCTCAATTGATTACACAGTGGATAGGTATGGGATTATTAACTGACTAGAAATTTATTCATGCTGTAGTGGATATGAAAAAATTGGGACATAGGCACAAAATTACAAAATTTATTGGAACTCATGTGGTTCCTGGGGGTGGTGATTCCTCCATGAATCTCATCCTTTATCCTGTGCTTCAGGCTTCTGAGATTGATACCATTAAAGAAGCACCTGACTTTTCTTCTCTTCTCTCTAAGAATTATGAGCCATCCATGCTGATGTTCCAATGTTTGATGGAGTCGGCACTTCCCATGGACATGGAAGCTACGAGAACACTTGATTAGCATTAACATGCCATGCTGCAAATAGCTGATGTTCCTATTCATAGGATCAAGCCCTAACATCTCCACCTTTTGCTTAGCTAGATTATGTAGTAACCAGAGTTCCATAATGGATGCTAAATGATTATGCCTCCTGCTCCGCATGTTCTACATGAGGTCCTTAGCTTCTGCCTCCTCTTGGGTGTTTAGTTGCACCTTGAGAAGGTCCTCCTTGTTGTCCTCTTTTTAGGGGCCATCTATAATCACACAAAGATCAATTGTTAGTAAGGTTATTGAAAGAAGTTCAATTATTTCATACCTTACTTATTGCCTTTAGTAATTGTTAAATTATTTGCTTAGTGTGATTTTAGAGTTAGAAAGTTTTTTTAAGGAAGTTTTCCTAAAAGTTTAATGTAAAACCTGGTTTGTTTAGGTGACACATCAAAGGACATGTAATGGTTTTGAGAAAAATTTGATAAAATGATGACAAAGGAAAGAATAGATTTGGCAATGAAGAACTTGGAGGGTATAAAATGATGTGGTGATGTGCAGAAAGTACAAATTACAAAAGTCATGCAAGTGGGTCCTCCCCAAAGCAGGTTCCAACCTATAATGCCCTTGCGTAACCACACCTTAAAATGTCCATAGGCACTAGAAGGGTTAAATGTAATCTACACCGATGCAACAAAACACACACATGTAGATACCACCGTGATGAGGTATGAATTCAATGCTACACAAGACACGAATCACAAATACATGAACATCAAAATGGGATGAATCAAAGAAGGGATTGCAGAGATTGGGATGTGAGGTAACTGACTTAGGGCATAATGAATCTTGAGTGTAGGTCATGATTAATGTGTCATTAGTCCATCGCTCCAAAATCAAGACCAAGTCCATTCCTCCGATCAGTGACATCACATTGTTTTATCTAATGATGGACAACCATAAGAGTACCATGACAACAAGGAGTATGATCACTGGGCGTTTTTTCCAAGGAAGGAGTGATTTGGAATCTACGGCACACACACACACACAATTTTTCTTTGATCTTTTCTTGTGTGGTCCGTCTTTTTTTTCTTTTTTTTAATGGATTGGCACTTTGTCCTTCCAATAGTGAATCGGAGAAACCACCAACCTTCAGGCATGGGTGCATGTCTTTCCAGTGGGACCTCCAGAACAACATTGAGTTTCTATTGAGTGCCTTTATTACTCTTACTTCCATTTTTCATTAGATCTACAAGGATCTTAGTACAACCAAGCTGCAAGATAGCACCTATAGATGTCACCAAAGACAATCCACAAGTTCCCTTGATGTCACACCCTGGTCATTTCCTCTTAGTCCATCATTTTTCACTCTGGGAATAATGAGAACAAAATTACTTTTAAGTTTCATGATGACACGAATATCATCATAACCAGAGTAGAACCTCTTATTAATAGAATGGTTGGGTGGATGTGGTGGATTCACTATCCAAATAATTAATCACCTAAGACTTAATAGCATAGAACAACACCTTAACCGATGAGTCACATGAGTGTTTTATTCATGGATGAGATTACTCGCAAAAAGACAAAAAGACAAAACAATAATTTGAAAGATGAAAAACTGGAAAACAAAAAATTGTAAAATTAAAGAAAAGGAAAACATTTATTAATTCTGTTGTTATTAGAATGGGGGATACCCCCCATAACTTAAACTGTTAAGCATAGCTAGAATTAATAAATGGAAAGTCGGGATCCTTGCATGTTGAAAATATTAGGACCCGGTCATACTTACCCCATTGGGATTCACACACTTGATTAGAGTTGACATAGTGGGGCAAGTTATATGATGCGGTTAATTTATAAGGAGTTGACCCACTATGGNNCCCGTTGGAGAAATAGGGTGTTGAACATAATAAGCATTTGGCGTTGGGACATACGAAGGGTATGGTCTAGTTGGTGGTGGCCTCCCCCATGACTGAGGTTTTTGCCACTATGATTGGACACAATATTTTTGTACAAACTCTAGATGTAACATTCCTCCCCAATGCTCATGTAAATGTGACAAGATTGGGCATTGACCTTTGGGGTGATCATCCAGGCAAATATTACATTGATACATATGATTGGTAGTTGAGTTCTTATCCTTATTCTCTTCAACCCTTCTTTCTGATTGTCTAGTGATGTTCTATCCTATTTCTTGGTTCATCATGGTTCTTCCTCTAATATTGTTGGCATATTCTCCACATATTTCATGTACCCAGTCCTTCATCTTATTGATCTTTGCCTCAATTTCATCTAGTGATTGTAGGATTGGCAAAGATGATTTCACCTCCTTGAAGTGAGTTGATTTCTCCTCTTCATGATCATGGACCCTTGTTAAGTTGAGATTTTGATCCTATTGAGAACTTTCAACATTCTCCCATTTACCCATTTCTCCTTCTTCTTCTACTACTCGCTTAATAAGCTCTTGAAGTTGATGGGTTTGTAGCTTGTATAGTTGACCTCTAGCATACATTCCTAGGGTATCCCTTGTTTCATTACAAAGCCCATCTATGATATGGTACATTAGCCTTTTCTTGGAGAACCCATAGCCTAGGTAGTTGTTTAATAGTGCATAATATCTTTCTAAGGCCATGTCCAAGGGTTCATGTTGCGCTTGTTTCCACTCTTGGATTTGTCTCCTCAAGGCTGACACTCTCGCATAGGTTTGATATCTTTCATTGAAGACTTCTACCATTGTCGGCCAACGTCGAATTGATTTTGGTTTTAACGACTTATACCATACTTTTTCTTGGCCAATGAGTGTCAAAGGAAAGAGCTTAAGTTTTTACCATCCATTATCAATGTTATTCCATGCACAGGCATCATGGAAGACTTGTAGATGATGTTGGAGATCTAAATCATAGCCTTCTGAAAACTTAGGAAAGTTGTTTAAGTCAAGCCTAGGTAGATGGCTTTCCTTACGATGCCTATGGGATATTCGAACAGCCTCTTGTATTTCTATTAAGCTTGTAGTGGCCAGTAGGGGTTCATCATCACTAGGTATGTTATGCAGTTGTGAGTTGGGATGATGTTGTTTACGTTTATGCTCATAGGAGACCCCTACATTAGATTGGATACTTCAAACTTCATCTTCATTATCATATAATTTTTTGGTTCTCCAATGAATTTCCCTACTAGTTGTTGCGTTGTCATAGTCTTGTGAGAGAGACATTGTTGTGAATTTGTGTGTGGCTTAATTGAAATTAATTTCTTTTCTAAGAGATATATCATGAATACTTTGTTACAATGATCTTGTATGATATAACTAATCTAAATAACTAGCACCATCCCTGGCAATGGCACCAATGATGAATGACGAGGTACCCCTACACTCAACCATACGAATACGAGTGTTTCATGCATGATCCAGTTGAACTCCGTAGACAAGCTAGTTGTGGTATCTAGATAGTTACACATTGATCGAAATTTGTTGTCTTCCCACTTGGACTAGTATTTTCTTTCTCACGTATGGTTTAGTCTAGAGTGAGGTGTATGATATTATCCTAAACTAGGGCTACTCCTAGAGGCAATGGAAAATAACTTTGTTTTAAGCTAAGAGGAAAAGAGGGAGAGAGCTAAGCTAATAGGACATGGGAGAAGAGAGTCTAAACTAGCCTAAGTGTGATGAGCATCCATTCCTTAATCATCCATACACATCTTGGACCTCATGCATGACTACTACTAGGATTACCAAGCACAGATCCTAGGTACGCTACTAGATTACCAAGTAGTCACACTTAAATGCTCATGATTAAGCCATACTCATTCCACATTTAACAATAGGAATAGTAAATGATGGTAAAGAAATATTAACTAAGAAAGCAATAAATGACAATAAAAATTAAACAATTAAAACTAAGT
The DNA here is from genome assembly GCA_015680685.1 of Gnetum montanum. Lineage (NCBI taxonomy): Eukaryota > Viridiplantae > Streptophyta > Gnetopsida > Gnetales > Gnetaceae > Gnetum > Gnetum montanum. The sequence goes on from MNCI01007385.1 coordinate 203,613, forward strand.
GAATGTTGCAATGATGAAGTAATCNTAATAAAAATTAAACAATTAAAACTAAGTGAATGTTGCAATGATGAAGTAATCTCAATCTTTATTTTTGGTTATGTGTGTGTCTAAGTACATCACACTCGAATAAAGTTTCCATATAATTATAAGCATCACACTATGGGCATGCACTTGGGAAAGTAGTCTAACTCCTATGGAAACAAACTATAAGAGCTTCACTAAAATTAACTCAAAAGATGCCTAAGTGTGGTGGAAGTGCACTTATTTATAACTAGAAACAGACTCTACGTAAACAGGTTGCATTGACACATGGGCGGATGCGTCAACGGGGCCACGTCAATGCAGCCGCGTCGATGGGGCTTCGTCGACGTGGCCTAGTTGACACAAGTCCGATATCGGGACTCATCTGATAACAGGGATCTGATAATAAGGGTCCGATATTAGCACCTGGTTAACAAGGTTCTAATATCAGGGGTTCGATATCAGCACTTGGTTAACAAGGGCTCGATATCAGCACCTAGTTAACCATGATTCATCAATTGGTGAAATACTAAGGATCTTGACAATCCCAATACTAGATTTTGCTACAAAGGTAGACATCTAAATATCTGTAAGGGCTAGATTAATCAGGTACATAAATAATGAGCATAGCCCAACACAAGGAAGTGATGACAAACTAGTTAGTATCAATCCCACGATTCTAAATATCTTCAACATTTCAAAATATATGATAGCCATCTAGTTTAAGCTCATTAAAACCAAAGGAAAGTTGGTTATTTTTGAGATGCAGATGCAACAAGGGAAGTTGATAAACTAATAATACAGGGATAAAGTTAGACAAATTTATGTTCAACAATCTAATCCAGCCATTCACCAACTTAGCTTGATAATAGGTGAAGTACTTAATCAGTTGAAGGCTAACCAATAGCAGCTAGAGATTGAGAAGGATAAAGTCATATGAAATGCTTCATTTTCTAAAGCCATGGTTAATGGATTAAATAATGACATTTCCAAGTTAGTAAATGAGAATAAAGGTCTGGCCACAAAAATTAGAAGGTTTCAAAACATTGAGAATGAAAAGAACCAATTATAAGATCATCTTAGGCACCTCCAAGAGTAATTACCATGAGTTCATGTAGATGTATGCAAATTAGTAGCTAAGAATAGAAATATATGCAAGAAGGAAGTTAGAGCCATTGAGCAGAAATTAGCAATTGCAACTATACCTTGGTAGAATGAGCTCCTCAAATATGAGAAAATCAAGAACTACTTTAGGAATCAGGTGGACCTTGAAAAGGATATTAATAAGAAAGAGATTTGATTAACCAAAGCTAAAATCAAAGAAGCTCTTTGGTAGCCTCTTAATGTTATTTGGAAATCCATCTTTGATGATCTCAATACTTGCAATCAAGCAAAAATCAAGATGAAGAAGCTACATATAGAGGATATGACGTAGTATATGTGGATAGCCAATTTAAAGTATGCATGTCTTACAATGCTAAGTAATAGTAGACTCAAGAATGATTTGGATAAATAAGTGGCCACCGCATACTTCTTGTATGAGAATGAGCATAAGCTCCACTATGAAGCACTTTAGAAGTTACAAATTGTAGATGTGGGGTTTGAGGTTCTCAATGAAAAATTCATAGATCAATGAGATGTCATAGAGAACTTGATCAAAATAATGACAAACTACTACTAGCAGTTGAAGACCACAATGAAAGAATTCAACATTAAATGTAAACATTTCATAGCTTGGTTTGTTAATGGTTATCAAATGTTCCCAACTTTGCCTTGTCCTTTTAGAATGCCCACTACTTCAACTCTAGGTGAGATCATTTGGACAATCAATGATCCTAGGATACATGAGGAGAATATAAGGGCATTAACAAAGGTGTTTAGACTAAAAAGTGCAATAATAGTAGTGAAAGACTAGTTTCCGAAACCACTGAGGCATGAGGAGCCATCACCACTAAGCACACGTAAGGCATATGCCTTGCTCATTTTTAAAAACCTATAGATTTTGTAAGGATAATGTGTCCAAATTTTTTTGTATTGTCAAAGTTATTAGATTACTTGAAAATATTTTGTAATGCACCACTCAAGTCTAGTTAAGTTGAAGTAATTAGTCAATCATATGATTACTTCAATATTTTGCAAACTTTGTCCTAATTTTTTTAATGTAGTAGGCATCAATGCTTATATAAATGCACCACCTACCACATTTATGGTAGTTTTTGATCCTTGATGTAGCGAAGCTCTTATAGTTTATTTTCGTAGAAGTTAGAATAATTAGTGAGTACTTACAACATGAACTTAAATTAATTAATGGATTCTTATTTGAGTGATCTTGTACTATAGTTCATGATGGTGATAAGGTTGAGATTGATTCACTTGCATTATAGAATTTTTGACTTAGTTTAGAATTTATATTTAATGTAATTTATTTTCCATGCAATTAGCTAAATGTATACTTTCACGTGTACTTAATTAATGATTTACTTTCCCTTGCATATTACAACCTAGTGGAATGAGTATAATTGCTTCGAGTATAACATACATTTGCTTAGTAATCTAGTAATGTTAACTCTTGGTTATCCTAACAATGTTGCATCTGATAATCCTAGTGATGAATATATGCATTTGGGGCATGTTTGACAAGTAAGAATGGACACTCATCATTTTAGAATAGACTAGGCTTTTCTCATCACACTTGGATTAATTTGATTAAACTTTAATATTTTAATCATATTCCATTAACATTATTCATCATGTGCCTTAGTTATACTTAACCATATTTACTAAGGGCAACACTAATATAATTGTGAAGATAATGACTTGTTGATGAGTCACCAAATAAGTGACCCAATATCAGACCCATGATATTGGACCCTCGATATCGGATATGCAATATTGAATGGGCCAAGTGACATCAAACACGTGATGTTGGAGCATGTCTCATTGGCTATAAATTAGAGATAGGGGCACCTGGTCTCAGGAGTAGTTTTTCAGTCCCTTAGCCAAACTCTTGTAGTTTTTCTATTCTAGAGTTAGAATTATTTCTGAGTGTCCATAGTAGGAGTCATAGAGTGAATGGATCTTTATTCAAGCATTGTGTACTTGAGCACACCTTGTGTCCAGAAATAAAGGCGAACTTTGTAATAAACCTTGCAACATTTAGAATAGCTTAATTATTGCATTTAATGTTGTTTACTATTATTTGATGCTTTCAATAGTTAATTAATGTTATTTCCATAGAATTATTAATTATCAATTATCAATGAATTAGCACACTCAGCACGACCACTTCGAGCATATGTGGAACACTTGGTAACCCAGTAATGACTAGCGTTTGGTAATCTTAGTAGTGTTACACTGGTTCAGGATATGTCTGGAGAGGGGGAACGAATGCTGGTGTTAGGATTTGATTCACATTAGAGTTACAAAACCCATTAGTTAACTAAATCTCTTCATTGCACACACTTAGGAGACTAGGATAGAAAATATAAAAGAAAAACATAAAAATCATACACCTCAAGTTTACTTAACCATACAATTGTGCCTTACAAGTAAGCTTGGGAAGACAACGATTGCATAACTCATCCTTGTTCTACATAAGTGCATAAGCACTTAATCCTCAGAGTTCAACTGGATTGCACGTGAATGCTCGTATTCATATGGTTGGGTGTAAGGGTACCTTGCCACTCATCATTGGCACCGCTACCAAGGATTTTATTATTTGTGTGCTAATTAGAACTTAGAAAATCCTTCCATCATTAGAACAAACCCTTAAAGTTACCTATCTTACAATCACCAAAATTAAGTACCACACACTAAGTAATCAATCATGTCTTTTTCTTCTTATGAGAGTGCTTCATCAACTAGGTCTGATACCATGAACAATCGAAGGCAGGGTGCACAAGGTGATCTGCCAATGCCCCAACAGTTTCACATGGTATACGCTCATCTTGATGAGTATGTATCAAACTTTACCTTTATCCTTCACTAGGATGAACAACTATAATGGCATGATTTAGAAGGTAACATAGTGTTACCTCCTAATCACTTAATCCCAAGCATGCTTCTTCGTGCTCTCACATGAATTGGTATGTAGCACTTACATTCAAAGTACATTGTGCATGAACAAGACTCAAGAGAGTATTGACCTACGAAGGCACAACGCCAAAGGGATCTACAACAGGAGAGACATTACAAATCCATGAAGGGGAAGTGGGCTTAGGATGTCCCGTATGTCCTAAGTGAAAATAATGGTGGTGAACCTGTCTTAGGAGATTTTTCACAAAACGATGTTCCTCTCTTTGACTTTGGTCAAGGAGTTGAGTATTAGAATCTTCACTCAACTATTCATAACCCAGGTTCCAATACCAATGGAAAGAAAGGATCTAAAAAAGAAACATGAACGCATGATAATGATGGACATTCTGATCGTAATCATGACCAAAGTCATGACCACTGAAGAGAAGATAACAAGCACCATCATGGTGTCAGTCCTCCTTCCTCTTCATTGTCATCATCTCCTTTCCCCTCTCCTTTGGGATCTGAATGCAGTCGCAAAGGGCAAGACCATGAGGACAAGGGTAGGTAAGATAGAAATCACTAACAGGATAGTAGAGAAAGGGGGAAAGGGCATTCAAGAGAGACACATTGTGAAAAAAGGGAGAGTAGGGAACGACATAGGCATCATAGATGCCATAGGCAGCATGATCATGATGAACCCCTACTCACCACCCAAAGTATGTTATATATAGAAAAGGCTGTTAGGATCCCAACAAGGCACCAAAAAGATAGTAGGATCAAAAGACTAGACATGAATAACATCCCACGATTTGAAGGAGGATACAATGCTGATCTTCAAAACCATTTACAATCATTCCACAACGCATGTGCCTTACAAAATATAGAAAACGAGTGGTAAAAGCTAAAGTTATTTCCACTGACACTAAACAAGGAAGTAGAAAGCTGGTACTAGTCCTTAAAACCAGAATCCATTTGTTGATGGAGTACCATGTTAGATTTATTCAATAATAAGTATTAAACATACTCCCGAGTGTCCAACTTGCATAAGCAAATCCAACGATGGAAATGAGGACACAAACCCTTGGATGCTACCATGGGCTGATATTATTTAGTATTACATCATTGGCCTAGCCATGGTTACTCACAAAAAGAACAACTACGCAATCTCATAGAGAAGCTTAGGTATGAAATGTGAAGAACCCTTGAGACTTATGCCCAAGGAAGGCTATCTGAGCTTAGAGCCCATCAAATACAAAGATTGTTGGAGTAAGTCACCAAGGAGGAAGGTGAGTTGAGCAAAAGAGAAAGTGTGGAGGAGTACAACAGAGATCCTTTCCTCCAAAAGAAGGAAATTAGATTTTTTAAGGATGAAGAAGAGTCACCACTTGAAGATATGGTGAATAAAAAGACTTTGCCCATTCAAAACTTTGTGTCAGAAATATCAGCAAAGGTGGATCAAATGTGGAACTCACTAGACAACAAATTTCAAATTGTCCTAAAAATAGTAGAGGAGTCTAGAGAATAAAGTAGTGACTAAGAGAGAAGGAAAAAGAAAGAAGTTGAGTATGCATGTAACAAGGGTAAGGGCAAGGTTTCTATCATTGAAGAGGTTGTGGATTCGAACACGGACAATGATGGTAGATGTGAGATATGCCAATGTGACCATCCTAAAGAATGTTGCTCAGTAGTGTCATGTCTACAAGAGTCTGGGTTGTATGCACTAAACCCACGATTAAACAAATGACAAACACCCAAAAGGTTACCTTATCCTCAAGGTAACCTAAGGCAGTTCCACCAACCCTTGACATACTATCCGAGTGGACCTCTACCACAATCGAATGAACAGTATCAACAATGGAAACATCCACAACCATGGGGAATGCCACCACCACATCAATAGTACCCTTATCATCAACCTAACCTATATGGGTATTACATTCAGCAATCGATCTCTCCACATGACTCTACTAGTCATGTTACTCTTCAACCTCACTACAAGACCCCTGAGTACTATAGAACTTCTTCTTCTAGGGTTGATGGTCCACATGTGTACCATCCTTCTCATCTGTCTACATCTCTTCCACCCTTGGCTCCATTACCACTTGCTCCAACTATGTAAGGTGAGCTTCCTTCCCATCCGTAGTAACATAACACTACAAGGGTTGTCAATCTTCAACCTACTATTGGTTTAGACAACCAATCAAAGAAGAGATCTTTCTTTAGAACCAACAATCCAACTAAGTCCTTACAACCACAAGTAGTTAATCATCTAAACATCTCATCATTGTTTGAGTCTTCGAAGCTTCCTTCAAACCAAAAATCACACCCAACACATACTGTCATGTTAACCCACACCATCACTGATTGGATTAAAGCTTGCCATCTTCCTAGGAAATTCTCTAAACTTGAAAGTCCTCATATATATTTGCAAATCGCTAGAAATGAGCCTTGCAAAGCTCTTTTGGATTCAGGTTTTGGTGTTAACCTAATCTCTCAAGAAATGTATAAAGCTTGGAACCTACCTTCGCTAAAGAAGAGTAACATCCATTTAGAGTTGGTCGACCAGTCCATCACTGTTCCATTGGGACTAGTGAAGGACATTGTCACCACTGTTTATGGGTGGTTGTATCCAGTTGATTTCCTAGTGATCCAAGTCAACAACTGTAAGGGGGACTTCCCAATCATAATGGGAAGAGCATGGCTAAGTATGATTGATGTGCGCCTAGGAATACATGATCTTTCCCTAGAGATATCAAAAGAAATTGCATTTGGGAAGATTGAGAAGAAGAAAGTTCCATGCATCGCATATAGTGACATAGGGTGAAACTGCGTGCCAAATCCCTAGTTTGTACAACACTTAACATTGCCTGCATGCAACTAGTGTGCACAAGTAACTGACATACAAAGATGTTTGTATGCAGCAGCCACAAGACAGAAAGACACCTAATGGCTGACAGCTGACCTAGAAAGTAATTCAACTTTATGCATGGAACCAACTGAGAGAATGACTTGTGCCTATATTGATAGCATAGATGTATTAAAGCAAGTCCATCACCAATTTCCAAGTACTAACACCAAAAATATCAACTAGGGGAAGTTGGAAATCCCTAATGAGTTTAAGTAAGAGCCCCTTGAATTAAACTCATTGCCCACCACAACTCGAGCATTTTTAGAATCAAGTGAAGACCAAAGATCACATAAGTATACCCTTTCTTATTTCATGATATATTCAAGATAAGTGATTCAACAATTAACAATAGAGAATTATTTTCTTCATAATCAACAATAGATACACTACTTGTGTTTTTTTCAAATGTTAAATAGTAAGACATTCCATTATATATCTATGTTCATGTACATCATTTTACCTTAGAAATGATGAGCAATAAGTACCACCTAGGCCCAACCATACAAATCATGAGCATTCACATGTGATCCAGTTGAATTCCATGGACTTTAGCTCTACAAATGTGCCTAGCCAACATAGTAAACCTAAGGACCTAATCATTGTCTTCCTAGTTACACTTGTGTAGGTGCAAGCATATGGTTAAGTATAACTAAGGCACATGAAATAAAGTGATTAGGTATTAATTAATCTAATGAACTAACTAATGTCTTAAGCTATTGCCTAACATAAGTATCCAGTGCCATCTTCTATACACATCTTGAGTGCATTATAACATTGTTGGATTACCAAGTGCAAGCACCACTAGGATTACCAAGCATTAACGTTGTGCTCAAGATGGTCATACCTATGTGTGTTAATTAATCATATTTATTTAATTAAATAATAACATGGAAATAAAATGAATTAATAGTAAAGTGCATTAAAGTAAAAATTATGCTAATTCCAAATGTTGTAAGATTTATAAAGAAGTTTGTCTTTATTTCCTTCACACCGAAGTGTCCAAGTACATCAGTGTTCGAATAAGGATTCATACACTTCTTAACTCCTACTACAAGCACTTAGAAAATATCCTAACTATTGGAAAAGCAAACTACAAGAACTTTGTTAAGCTACTAAATGACCAATGCCATAAATGAGGTGGGTGCATGCATTTATATAGGCAAACATAGACACTTTGTCAATGCATATGTGATGATGCATCTCCCCATGCATCAATGGGTATGCATCGACACATGCTCATCAAAGCAACCCATGACAATAATTCATCATACCCCCATGACTGACTGAAAACTCATCCTTGAGTGAACAAAACGAGAAATGAGCTTCTTATAAAATTGAAAAGGTATGGAATTATTGACTGATTGACTCTAAGTGCCCAAGTGTATGGATTGACATTGACATTGATTACAAAATTAGGTGTTCATGAACACAAAATTGAACACCTTTACAAAAATGGATAGCTGAAACTCCTCTGATGGCCAAAGACAAGAAGAAGATCAAACGGTCTAAGGAGGTGGAGGCTCCTAAGGTGCTAAAGAACCTTTCCTTACCTCCAATGCATGTGGTGATTGAGGTTGAGGCTATGGTGGTTGTGGCTACCCTATTAGTTTTTAGATTTGCAAATTACAAATCCCATACTCTTAATCAAGTAACCTATGTCATATGTGAGCTTTCATTTATGAAGGTCAAATATCTTTAGGAAACATTCTAATAAATGTTATGAGCTTTTTTATTATTGATGAGACGCGGTTTGCGTCGGCCGCGATATCGCAGCCGACGCGATATCGCGTCCTTCCCTACGATATCGCGTATGCGATATCGCAGTCCGTCGTCATGTCTATAAATAAGAGGCAGCTCTCCCTTGTTTAAGGATCCCAGTTTTAGAGTAGAGAAGCTCTGGCAGTTTGATCCCTCCAGAGTTAGATTTTTCCCTTGTCTGCCCACAGTGTGGTGAATGTAATTGTACAGTGTCTTTATTCGAGTGTGCCGTACTTGGACACGCACATGACCAGCAATAAAGATCAAGATTACTTCATCATTGCAGCATTCACTTAGTTTATTTTTATTGTTATTTATTTAATGTTATTTATTGCTTTCATAGCACGGTGTGAGTACGACTTAACTACGAGCATCTACGGGTGTGTACGGCTAGTTAAGGAAT
>MNCI01007385.1:220206-240727 GCA_015680685.1 Gnetum montanum
TGGCGTACCTAGGCCTATGCTTGGTAGTCCCAGTGGCAGTCGTGCACGAAGTCCCAGATGTGTACGGTTGATCAAGGAATCGGTTGCTTGTCGCACTTAGGCTAGATTAGATTTCTTACCCTTTCCCTCTTAGCTTAGCTTAGTTAATATTATTTCCCACTGCCTTCAGGAGTAGCATTAGATTAGGACACATCATACACCTCATCTAGACTAAACCATACGTGACATATGCAAAACTAGTCTAGGTGGGAAGACAGCGAACTGCGACCTAAGGCTAACTATCTAGGTGCCACAACTAGTCCATCTGCGGAGTTCGACCGGATCACGCGTGCGATGCTCGTTTCGTATGGTTGAGTGTAGGGGTACCTCGCCACTCATCAATTATTATTAATTTTTAGCCCAAGTCTTCCATGTATGATATCAAAAGAACCATTACAACCGAACATCAATAAACCCATCGATTACCCGTTAAATTATTACTTCATTAACGAAGCTTATCACTAGAGTTTTCAAAGCTTGAGAATGAGGTTACAATGTTTCTAAATTTAATATTGTTGCAAAGAGTGTTATTTTATCTAAAAAATATATGATAGATTGGACTTTTACATGTCCATCATGTTTCTTTTTTATTGAACTTCTCACCACTTTCAACACATATATGGAATCATTGAGAGAAATCAAATTCTCAACCCACTTTGTAGTATTGTTATTGAGTACACATACATTTAAGAAGTTCAAAGTGATATTGTTAGCCTTTTGCTCTAGATTCAAAGTTTGAGCTGTGATTTAGATGTTGTTATTTGAAAGTTCTACCTAAGTTTCAAGTTCATTATATGGTATGTGATAGGTTATAACATTTAATTCCCATTCCAATGACATTGTTAATCAGTTACCATTGTGTTTTCCAAACAAAATGGACCAATAGAATTAAAAGCTTTTACTAATACATTGTGCCCAACTAAATACTTTTTTTTAGGGACCTTGCCTTTTCATTCAATTATTAAATAATACAATTGTATAGTGTTATGGTATGAGAACATCCCTCGGATTGTGACCAAAGAAAAGCTCCTCCCATGCGTGTTTTCGTTTGGACCTCAAGATCTTGCTTTGTCTAGCTTATCTTTCTGAATTTTCATCTAGATATCCTAAATAACATTGCCCCATAATTCTAATTCTATGTGAATGACTAGGGTTGTATATATTTAAAAAGAAAGGAATCTAATGGAAGTTTTTAAACTTCCAAAAAAACTGTATATTGAATACAAAATCTCTAATGAAAGAAAACCAGCACTACCTTTCTTAGTGAAAAATCTCTAACCAAGAAAAACTATAGTTGCCTATCTCAGCTTATGTCTGAAACTTATAGTGAGGTTTCCAACTTTGAAAACTTCTTTATTTAATTTGCAAAATAATAAATAAAGAAGATTTCCATAACATTAATGGGAAAACAGTTAAAAAATATGAAAGATTTATATTTCTTAAACATTGTTTGCAAAAAATGAAGATGTTTATAGGAAATGAGTTTAAAAAATGGAGATTCTAATTTCTTAAGGAATGTTCACAAAGAAATGGACATATGAGGTTCCAGGTTCTGTGAAAAAATATCTGCTCTCAACTCAAAAAATCGAATATTTTGATTTCTTAAAAAATGTTCCCACAAACTTTGAGATTCCAAATTTTATTCAAAAACATCTCCTCCCCCATCAAATCTTGAACTTGAAACTAGGTAATATAAAAGTTTGTCTTAACTCTAAATCAACTAATTTTTATCAAGAGGTTCATCATGTACAAATCATAGATGATTATTTTGGCCATTTCTTTTTATTTTAATTTTTAAATGAACAAGGATATAGGGCATCGAGTAGTGGGCAAGGAGAACAACCAAAGCTACTCAAAAAAATAAATAATAATTTAAAAATCCAAATTACATCATTTCATCACTATGCTTATTGATAATTCCCATATTGAATCTGTCCCATGTCACATTCATTTCTATTGTTTACTTGGTATATGGTGAGGCCAACATCGCCCATGCTAGGCATGGGGCCATAAGCAACAATACCAAATCCTAATTCAAGTTCAAAACCAATGATATCAAATCTAAGAGCAAATTACCACATCTCTCCATCCACCACCACCAATATATCTTGGGAAAGTAGCACATAAAAACATTTAGCATTAATATGTAAATCAAGTTGTCATTGTCATACATATTCATATCATACCAATTGCTAATTATTATATCCATGGGGTTTACATTAATAATCTTAAACGGAGTAGCAGCCTAGTAGTGTTGAACAATCTACTCTCCATGGTAATACAAGTGCTATAGGTGGTAGAACAGTCCTATCATGTTTTGAAGCAATAGTTCCAGCATATTACATTAATTGTTATCTTGTGGTTTAAATACTTGACCCCTTTACGTTCACATATATTTGGAATGTTCTTGTTACATTTTCTTCAATAGGTTCTTGCCTCCCTAACTTATATAACCGAGAATGTATTTCTTAGTATCATAAAGAATGCGGTTGAATGTTAATTCTTACAATATATGTATAGTTGAAATTTAAGCTATATTTTTAATACTCTACTCATGTTTTGGGTAAGGGTTTTCATTCTCTTCATACAATTTAACAGAAAAGTTGGGATCAAGATTGAAGTATGAAAACTTATTTGGAACAAACATGAAGTTAGAAGCATGAACAAGACAATCATTTACATAAACATCATATTTATCCTACACCTTCCATTACCCATGTATACCCATTACATTATATTTTAGTAAGGATTCTAGTGATCCTCAATCTCTGAAATGCCATCGGCATTCTAGCTTTGCCCAATTTTTAGTAAGATAAAAGTAGGAGTTTGACCAAATTTTTAAAAAATAATTTGTCGTTGTATGCAACTAGGGTTGCAAATATTATTTTAATATTTTATATACTAATCAATGTTTAACAACTGTTAAATAGTTTTACATCTCAATTTTGACTAAGGTCCAAGGATTTCAAGTTTTTTTCCAATCCCATAAGAATATGAGATGACTTATCCTTAATTTTACTGCACTTGCTAAAATAATCTACTGGTTGCCATTAAAAGACCGAAGACTTGGAGCATAAAGGCCTAATTATAATTCACAGTGGAGATTGACATACTTGAAAATCAACTTAACTAACCAGGCGAATGCACATTGCACTTGGTGCTACTGAAGTCATTATGTGAAGCGACAACAACAAGCAGCACAGTGTCACACAATGCAAGATGGCAAGATGGACGAAATGGCCCACATGATGGTGGTGGCACCAATGCACAAGGGAGACGAAACATGGATAACTACCAGGTGATTGGTGAGGCATGGTAGCTAACGTGGGTGGTGGGTGGTGTAACGATAAGAGTTGATGGGCATTATGGGAGCAACTGTAATCTACTCCGATCCGACCTACAGCAGCTATAAAGATAGGGCTACCAGTAGAGCAAGGAGAGGGCCTCTTCTTGGATGGGAGGCGAATACACGAGGTGCATTGTAGGTTGCAGATCAACAGTGAAAGATGCGATGGCAAACGAGGTGCATTGTAGGTTGCACATCAACAGTGAAAGATGCGATGGCAAACTGCACATGTAGGACATGTCAATAGTGATGGACGTAAGCAGCACGCAATAGATGTGCAGTCAGACCGTCGGTGTGGCAGCCGTGAGATATGTGAGTGCATAAGGTTCTTTTCCTCTCTCTTGTGATTGCGATTGCGAAGGGAACGTAGGCAAGCGATAGATGGTGCGCTGCAGTTTGTAGGCAAAACACCTGATGTTTAGCAAATGGTGGTAGGGCGTGCATCTGCATCATGCATTGTAAGGCACGCGGCAGGGACTGAGCTCTCTCTCTTTCCTCTCCTTTCACAACATGCAGTAGACAACAACAATAGCCATCTCTCAGCCTCTGCGTTCTAAACGTGGATGGTGTGACGTGCAAAGCGCAGGACTCTGGCAAGCTTTACAATTGGTAGGAGGATCAAGAGCCTCTCTTCTTTCTGCTCGTGCAGTGCAAAAATAGCATAACAGTGACATGGATAGCTTCTCCTACTAGAAACGGTGGTGTGGTGCAACAGTGACAGAAAACGCAGAATGACCGTAAATATGCGCACACGTAGCAACAAGCACTGGTTTTTTATTTTCCTTTTTTTTACCCATAAGTGGTGAACGACACATCGAAAGACAATGCGCAAGTAGCGGTGGTGGCCACATCAAAGTGGTAGACAACTTCTATGCTTCTATTTTCTCTCTCTCATGCATGGAAACGTGAAAATGAAAGATGATGTTAGTAGTCACATTTATTCTCTCTCCCTCATCCAACAGCGACTATAGGCAACGTTGCCACAGCATCCACAATAGACCACGAGCAAATAGGCGACAACATCCACAAAAAATCGGTAGCAAACAAGCAATAACAATAAGACCAAGGAAAATTTAAATTTTTTTTTGAATTATTTATTGTACTCTAAAAATGCACAAAAATTCAATTAAAATTTTTAATTATTTTACTTAGTTTATTATTTTCAAAACGTCACATAGCCTTCTCCAACAGAGACTATTCTCAGGTTTTCATACCCATACAAGAGGTGCCCTAGGAGATAGTCTCCTAAAACAAGTTTTTCCCGGGTGTCAATGTGACCAAATTTTACATATCAACACTTTTTTGGCACTAAAATCAGGGCCTTCTCCTAGCTTTTGATTTTAGCTCTTCTTGCCATTTTGTTGTGGCCATGCTACTTCCCAATCTGGTTTTTAAACTTGTCAAATTTTTATAAAAATCTTTATCTTCAAACCTTTAATTTTTATGCTTCCCATTTTTTTCTCAAAATTGTTGTGACCCAAATCTTTATCTTTCTAGTTCTATTTTTGAATTTCTGCTCTTGGCGGTGCATACCTAAGTCCTGACTTTGGTAAGGTAGTTTTAATTATTTAACTTAAAATTCATTTATTTATTTTGAAATTATGTTCCTTTAAATTTCAAGTATTTATTTAAAAAAAAAGATAAAAATTCATTCTTTTAATAACATATTTTAGTGTTTTCTTTTCTTTTCTCAAAAAAAAATTTCTTTCCCCCACAACAAGAATCACTCACCCCTACCCCAAACCAACTAGTCACCTGTCTCTTTGTGTTAAAGAAATAACAAGCTTCACATTTTCTAGGTTCTATTCATAAGAGAAGTCGGACTAGGATAGTAGCCCATCAACCCCCAACTCCCTTAGTGAGAAATCCCTTTAACTTTACTAACTACCATGACATCTCGAAATCCCTCTAGAACATAAACCTATTCTTTGATCCTACAACCCCTATGAGTGATGCCCACCAACACATACAATGTTTCGAAACCTTATTAGGAATCCACAACATTGTACAAAATGAGGTGCCATACAAGGTATTTGTGACAACATTCAGGACTAAAGCAACCCAATGGTTCTTGATTCTCCCCAATACCTCCATTAACTCATGGCAAGAATTTAAAAATAAGTTTTTGACTCAGTTTAACAAATTCACCAGCCCTGCCATCACATTAAGCAACTTTACCAACTTAAGAAAGCTACCTGGGGAAAATGTTAGGAATTACAACCTTAGATCCCTTTATCAGCTTGCCTATGTGCCAAATGAGATGCATCCACAACTTGATGGTATCCTCAACTTCTATCTCTCTACCATCGACTCATTCTTTGCTTATGTCATCAAATCTAATCTAAACATAACAAAAATACGAGTAATAGCTAAAACCATTGAGTTAGAACAAATAACCCTTATGAATAGCATCCAAACCTAATTTGGGATGATGAGTATTGGTAATGCTATGCCTCAAACTCTTTCCCCTTTTCAACCGGCTCAACCTTCAAGCAATTACTCTCAAGGCCCCACATCCTTTGCATTCCTACCATTTGACACTAGTTTGAATGATGACCAATCAAAAGTCTTGATCCAATCTATCATAAACCCAAACGGGACATCGAATTCTGTTGAACCCCTAATTCAAACCCAAAACTAGATGAACCAGATATTAGCTTCACTGTAGAAACTTTCCAATGAAGTGGTTGAGCTAAAGAGAAACAATAACAAAAGTCCTATACAATCAAAAAACCTAAGTACATTAATCAATGATGATTATTATCATCTCCATAACACAAGGTAACATTCTGAGAAGACTTGTCCTCAATTCTTGGCATTATATGGTGACAATACCCAAGGGCAACAAAATGGAAAAACCCTTGTTATGGTTCCTAATGTACCTCATGAAACAGAAAATGAAGAGGTTTCCTCATTAGAACAAGTTATGGTAGGCGACCCCAACCCACACAACACTCACTACCATAGACTTAGTGACATTGTGAACACCACATAGCAACAAATTAGGAATAATTCCTACACACCTCCAAACAAAAGAGTTCCTAGTTAAAATAATGCAAACAACCAATCTGGGCCATCCCAAGTAACCACCCCACAACGACCAAACCTCCCTTCTATACTTAGAAGAGCCCCACCTCAACAAGAAGCCAAAGATGAACATAGGAATTATGATCTGGTTGAGGATCTAAAATAAGTTAAAGCCAACATTTCGATGTATGACCTCATATACTTTAATGAAATCAAAGAGGTAATTCACGATATAGTTCATACACCTGAAGCCCAAAGACAAAAATCCCCAATCCTTGAAAGGCAACTTCATTTCGTAGAAAGTCCTGACACACTATCACTACAGAGTACAAATAGTTCCATGTCAAGCAAGAAGGATCATCCCACTTTCCTAACCATTTTGATTATTTTAGGAAAGAATGTCCACAACTATGGATTCTGGTGTAATTGTTAGTGTCATTCCTCTTGATGTATGTAAGGCTTTAGGGGCACAAATGATACCACAAACAAAAAGTGTGATTCAACTCGATGGATCTAACGTACCTGTAGTAGGTTCATTAAAAGGAGTAAAGGTACAACTTAAATAATACCCTATATTTACATGTTATACAAATATCCTAGTATTTGACCTATCACCCACTTATGGTGTGCTCTTATCTAGGACTTTTGGAGCCAACTTTGAGGGCTTCTTTAGGTTGGATTTCTTAGAATTTTTGATCCCTATCAAAGGAAAATCTAAGTATATGATTATACCTAGGGAACCCTTTTATAAGTAAGTGGTAACAACTTTCAATCAACAGAATAGATCTCTAGGAAATCAAAACAACAATCATTTTGTCAAAGTGGTTGAGCTAGGACTTGGTAAATATTTGTTGAATGATGATATAGATGAGGCTCCAGGCATAAACCCTTTTGCGTACACATATTCTACTCAATATTATCAAGCTTTTAGGAAGTGTGAGAAGGTGTATGAAGATACTTTGCCATACCACCAACATGATGGAAGAACCTTTCTTTTTAGTGACCCACCACCATTAGGCAATGATAAGGACATAAGTGAGATTCTAACTAATGAAATATTAGAAGATAGACCAAAATTCAATGATGATCATTGTTGCCTCAATCAAAGGGCTAATTTTTCAAATTTTACTAACTTAAATTCTTGCATACTAAGAGTGGATGGTGCTTCTTCTAAGAAAGGATGTGGAGCAGGAATAATGCTTATACCTCCTGGCGAAGCTCCTATTCTTAAAGCTATCAATTTCACTCAACCTATGACTAACAACATGGTTGAGTATGAAGAACTTATACATGGGATCAAGCTAGCTAAATACTATGATTTTTCCAAACTTAAAATCTATAGTGACTCCCAACTAATAATGAACCAGGCCAATGGTATCTTTGATGATAAAGATGTTACCATGAAAGCATACAAAGCTTACATTCTTGAGCTTTTTTAAAGATGTCAAAATAGGAGCTTGTTTACACCTAGACAAAAGACAAAGCCTCGTTGACTTACTACATGAATTTAATGACATTCTAGCTTGGACTTATGAAGACCTTAGGACTTTCAATCCATTAGTAATGATACATACCATTCCCCTTAGAACAGAAAAAAAACCATTTAGGCAAAAGCTCAAACCTATGAATCCAAAGATTGAGATCCTTATGAAAGTAAAAATCAAAAACTCCTATAATCCAAAATAATTTACCCAGTAAGAGACTCCTATTGGATCTCAAACTTAGTGCCCGTTAGGAAACGAACTGGGAAGTTAAGGTTATGTATTGATTTTCATAACCTTAATACTTCTTACATCAAGGACAATTATCCACTTCCTCTTATGGAGGAGCTATTGCAAAGCATGAATGGTGTACAAATGTATTCCTTTTTGGATGGGTATTTAGGATATAACCAAATTTTAGTAAATAAGAAAGACCAGTAAAAGACAGCTTTTACAACAAAATAGGGAACCTTTCAACTCGCTAAAATGCCTTTGGCCTAATAAACGTTGGCTCTATCTTTCAAAATAATTTTGAGGGGCTAATTAGAAAGTGCATTATTATCTACCTAGATGACTAACTATTTTCTCCAAAGATCAAGGTATGCACCTTAAAGACCTTAGAAATGTTTTTATGAGATGCAGATAATTCAGCATCACCTTGAATGCAAAGAAATTCATCTTCGGAGTTCAAAGTGGTAAATTTCTGGATCATATAGTGACCAAAGAGGGGATTTTGTTTGATCTTGAGCAGTTAAATACAAATTTAGAAGTACCTTACCCTTTATCCAAGATTGATCTAAGGGTTTTCTTTAGAAAGATTAACTTTGTTAGACGATTTATTCCTGTCTATGCTAAAGTAGTTAGACCATTGAATGATATGCTTAAGAAAGATAGTAATATGCATTGGATAGATGACAGAAAGAATGCTTTCCTTACTATTAAGGAAGCCATTATGGATGCTCCTATCCTAGCTTCTCCTTGGTATGAGAATGATTTCTACTTATATGCCTTTTCTAGTGACGTTACTGTTGCTGCTATCTTGACTTAAGACATAAATGATCAAGGTGAGAGACCCATAGCTTTCATGTATGCACGTTTAAAGGATGTAGAATTAAGATACTCACCCGTAGAGAAGCAATTGTATGCTATAATAAAAGCCTTGAAGAAATTCCACTACTACTTGTTAAACTCAAAATTCTTTATCATTGTCCTTGACCTAGCCACCATTTCTTTAGCTAAATTACAAGATCCTAGAAAAAAACGTGCCAAATGGATTATGAAGCTCCAACAATACGATATTCAATGGAAGGTAGCAAAGTTAGTTAGAGGGACTAATCTTCCCAAGTTAATTGCTAAAGCTTCAACTTCGAAAAATTGCAATGCACTTAAAGATAAAGAACCAATTCCTCTTCACGTATTATCCATCGATGAGAAAAACAACATCCCATTTACTCCTAACCGATTGTATGATCCATGGTATGGAGATATCAAATTTTATTTAACCTTCCATCATTGTCCCTTAGACTTACCTAGATATAAGAGAAAACTCTTAATATCAAAATGTTAGAGATTTACTTTAATAAGTGGTGAATTATTTAGAAAGAATTTCCAAGGAATATACCTTAAGTGTTTGAACCAAGAACAAGCTAACAACGCTCTAAAACAACTTCACAAGGAAGGACATACAGGATACTACTCATTAGTTCATAAAATCATGAGGGTTGGTTATTATTGGCCTACTATGATTAATGATGCTCACAACTTGCTCAAAACTTATGCCCAATGTCAAATATTTAAGGGTAAAGATTCCAAGAGTTCGTCCATTTATAGCCTATAATAGAAACAAGACCATTTGTCCAATGGGCTTTAGATTTTATTGGAGTGATCAATTCTTTGTTTACTAGCCTACATAAATTTATTTTGACAACCACTAATTATTACACATGTTGGTTAGAAGTGAAAGCAACTAAAATTGCATCATCTCATGAGGTCATTCACTTCTTAGAAAATGATATAATCTCGAGGTATGGTTATCCTTATTCTTTAGTAGTAGACAATGGGCCTGCCTTCATCTCCATAAAGTTTACAAATTGGACTAGAGACCATAACATCATTATCAAGGCAGTAACTAAATATTATCCATAGGGTAATAGTTTCGCTAAATCCTCCAACAAAATTATATTATATGGGATTAAGAAAATTATAGCCCAAAACCCACGAACTTGGCATGAACAACTAAAATGGGTAGTTTGGGCCAATAGGGTTCATTATAAAGAATCGATCAAGACTACACTGTACAATTTAGTGTACAAACAAGAACCCATGTTGCCAATAAATTTACAAATCCCTACATATCAGTTCTTCTTAGACTACTTACCAACTAACAAGCATCTAATATCGCAAACATACAACATTTGGAATCTAGAGCTTAAAAGGGTCAAAGTAACCAAAAAATGTGAATTCATCAACAAATTATTAAGAGATGGTTAGATAAGAAATATACAACTAAACTTTTTCAAGTGGGCGACCTAGTCCTTAAGAGAGATAGAGCTTTTGGTCAAACTAGCCCTCAAACTAAGTTTTCCCCTATGTGGTTAGGTCCATTCCAAATTGTAGATGTCATTGATCCCAATGTGTAAAAAATTGCTTATTTGCAAGGACATAGGTTGCATAGAAATTTTAATGCATTTCATCTGAAGCATTTCTACTTAGATGCCCCACATGAACACCAGGTGGATTCTTAGTTGCATGTTTTCTTCCTCTTCACTATGAATTTCATTTGTATATAGTTGCATTTGCATGTTTTCCCTGCATTGTCTCTTTCTTAGCATATTGGTTTGGTTTGATTTGTGTTCTTCATATGATTTCAATAATCATTTTTCGTTAGAGTTACTAGGCATTGGATCATCATAACACCATTGGAAAATAATCTAAGTATAATATAATATATACTATTACTATTACATAAATTTTAATTTATATTATATATTTCAATAATGTTATGATTCTTCCCAATTGATTCCAAGTTTTAGTTCATTTGTTATGTTAGATTATGGAGCATGGGATTTATTCAAACTTATCATGTTATCATCATGATCATGTGAGTGTAGGACATGCGATCTTGGAGAATGGTCAATCATAATCACTAGGTGACCTTGGAAAACTTAATTTTCCCCTCTCATAAGCTTTAGCCCTCAAGTGTGATGATCCATGGCTATCCTGTGAACAACAAGGTGAAGTGTGTTCATTTCCACTTGAGAACCTTTAGCCACCTAGGAAACCTACTATGATGCCATTAATTGTATTCAAAGGCACATACACGATGGTTGAATTGCACCAAGGGAAAAGTTCTGAAAGGGCTGTGTTCTATGGCAGTGTAGCTAATCGGCCAAACTCGTGTTGGAATTCCTACCTTAAGAATGAAGTACACCATGAGCAAAGTTTCCTTGAAATAAAATAAAATAAAATAAAAAAAGAAAGAATGAGGACCAAGTTCATTGGCAGTGTAATAAGTTATTGAGTGTGATGGGGTTCGGCAACAATCCTCACCCTAACTTCCATTTCTCCTTACGAGTCCATTTCCCAAATTTAAAAAAAAAAAAGAAAAAATCCTAAAAGTTATGGCTTACTATGATCTAACTTGAGCCTATCCTCCTCATTAAGTTTGGTATAAGTCTCATGCTCAAAGTAGTCTACATACTTTTTACTTTTACCTTGTGAGAATATTGAGAATGAGATCTTAATTATTTATATATATTTAATTATATNTTTGGGGGCTAAGTGTTGAGGCCAACATCACCCATGCTAGAAATGGGGCCACAAGCAACAATACCAAATCCTAATTCAAGTTTAAAAACCAATGATATCAAATCTAAGAGCAAATTACCACATCTCTCCACCCACCACCACCAATATACCTTAGGAAAGTAGCACATACCAACATTTAGCATTAATATGTAAATCAAGTTGTCATTGTCATACATATTCATATCATACCAATTGCTAATTATTATATCCATGGAGTTTACATTAATAATCTTAAACAGACGTAGCAGCTTAGTAGTGTTGAACAATCTACTCTCCATGGTAATATAAGTGCTATAGGTGGTAGAACAATCCTATCATGTTTTGAAGTAACAGTTCTAGCCTATTACATTAATTATTATCATGTGGTTCAAATACTTGATCCCTTTACGTTCACGTATATTTGGAGTGTTCTTGTTACATTTTCTTCAATAGGTTCTTGCCTTCCTAACCCATATAACTAATAATGTATTTTTTTAGTATCATAAAGAATTGGGTCAAATGTTAATTCTTACAATATATGTATAGTTGAAATTTAAACTTTATTTTTAATACTCTACTCATGTTCTAGGTAAGGGTTTTCATTCTCTTTGTACAATTGAATAGAAAAGTTGGGATCAAGATTGAAGTATGAAAACTTATTTGGAACAAACATGAAGTTAGAAGCATGAACAAGACAATCATTTACATAAACATCATATTTATCCTACACCTTCCATTGCCCACGTATATCCATTACATTGTAGTTTAGTAAGGATTCCAGCGATCCTTGATCTTTGAAATGCCATTGACATTGTAGCTTTGCCCAATTTTTAGTAAGATAAAATTAGGAGTTTGACCAAATTTTTAAAAAATAATTTGTTATTGTATGCAGCTGGAGTGGCACTGATGCATAGGGGAGATGAAACATGGGTAACCACCAGGTGATTGGTGAGGCACGGTAACTGACGTGGGTGGTGTAACAATAGGAGTTGATGGGTGTTATAAGAGCGATCGTAACCTACTCTGACATATAATGGTTGTAAAGATGAGGCTATCAATAGAGCAAGGAGAGTGCCTCTTCTTGAATGGAATACGTGATAGGCATGTTGCAAGTCGCATGTTAATAGTGAAGGACACAGTGGTAGACTACGCATGCGAGAGATGTCAACAGTGATGGATGTAAGCGACATGTAATAGATGTGCAGTCAAACCGTTGGCATGGCAGTCGCAAGATCTATGAGTGCATAAGGTTCTTTCCCTCTCTCCTGTGACTACGAAGGGAACGCAAGTAGGTGATAGAGGATGTGCTATGGTTTGCAGGTAAAACACCTAACATTTAGCATATAATGGTAGGGCATGCATCTACAACACACAACAATGCATTAGACTACAACCATTTAAGGCACATGGTAAGGACCAAGCTCTCTCTCTTTTGTCTCTTTTCATAGCACATAGCTAACAACAGTGGTGGCTATCTAACCCCCTACATTACTACAAATGACATGATGCACTCTAACAAGCTTTGTAGTTGGTAGGAGGATCACAAGCCTCTCTTCTTTCTACCCATGAGGCATAGAAATGGTGGAACAGTGGTGACATACATGGCTACCCCTAACAGAAGCAGTGGTGTAGCAGTGAAAAAAAACACAAAATAGCCATAAACATGCACACACGTAGCAACTGGCAACGATTTTCTGTTTTCCTTTTTTTTTTTACCCATAAGTGACAGACGACACACTGGAAGATGGTACGCAAGTGGTGGTGGTGGCCACATCAAGGTGGCAAACAACTTCTATAAATCTATTTTCTCTATCCTATGCATGGAAATGTGAAAAAAAGGGTGATGTAAGTAGTCACATTTCTTTCCTCTCCCTCATCCAGCAACAGCTATGGGCAACATTGTAGTAGCATCCACAATAAATAGGCAACAAACAGGTGACAACATCCACAACAAATCGATAGTGAACAAGCGATAGTAGTAAGACTAGGGAAAATTTCAATTTTTCTTTTGGATTATTTATTATACTCTAAAATTGCATAAAATATTCAATTAAAATTTTTAATTATTTTACTTGGTATATTGTTTTCAAAACATTGCATAGCCCTCTTAAAAAATATATTCAATTAAAATTTTTAATTATTTTACTTGGTTTATTGTTTTCAAAAAGTTGCATAGCCCTCTCCAACTGAGACTATTCTTGGGTTTCCGTACCCATACAAGAGGTGCCCTAGGCAATAGTCTCCTAAAACACGTTTTTCCTAGGTATTAATGTGACCAAGATTTACGCATCAACAGTATACTAATGAGCTATTTTTCATTCCTCTAACTCAAGAGCCATTATGTATCAAAAGAAGGATTTCACTAGGCATTCAATCAGCACATTGAACAATGATTTGAAGACTTTATCACATCTCTTAGATACATATACGACTCTACGTAAACCTATGTTTTTGGTAATTAGTCAACTGGGCTTACTCACTGTGACCAAGAGGATCAAATCATCATAACGATTATGATGATTGCTCATTAGTTGAGGAATGATGAATGACGGTGAAGAAGGTTTAAGGTCTTCAAAAAAGCCTTAAGGTTCCATTGATGACTTTTTTAGGTTTTATCTTTATAGTTAATTTTGAAAAAATTCCTCTATAAGGGTTTTTTTCTTTTTCTTTTTTTTTTTTCTTTTTTTTCTTTTTTTTTTTGTAGGGGAGGGGGCGGTGGGGAGAGGGGTTGTAAATACAAGAAGAATACAAAGAAAACTAAAAAAAATAATTAGAAATAAAAAACAAATTGTAATAGAAATTAGCTTTTCCAACTATAGCCTACAAGATAAAAGAGAATTAATAATATAGGAATTAATTAATTATTCAGCCTTTTCTCAAGCCTTGAATTTGATGCCTTTTGTGCATTTTTGGGTTATGTCAAAAATATGCTCAAAATTTTATGAAGCACGTCAAGTTGATACACATGAAAGTTTTTATGCATCACTTATACTTGTGTACACATGTGTGGGGTATAATTAATTAATATGTATTTTATAGTAGTAAGAAGTTCAACACCTTACATGGTTGCAAATTTAGGTTTATTAATTTTTATTCACGACTAAATTCTTTATAGATTGGATCAAATGCAATGGTTGCAACATTATCAATGCATTCAATTCGATAGTTGGAGAATTGTAGAATAATTATGATTTCTACGTTTTCAAATGTTGTAATGGCATTTCTTATTCATTAAAGAAGCTATGAATTAAAGAATTAAAAATTTTGAACTGCTTTAGAAAAAAAACATGGTTGTAGTTTTTAAAAAGAATCTGAACTTTTAAATTGCTTCACTAAGAGAAAACATGGTTTTAGTCTTCTAAATTAAACTTTACGTAGTGAAGTTGTATCACATGTTCTTTTAATTTTCAACGAAGAATAGAAAAACAAAAAGGGGGATTTTAAAGTATTAAAAAAGTATCTTGAAGCTTTAACATAAATTTTGTGCTTCAATTAAACATTTTTGATGCTCAAGTTCTATTTAAAATTCCAAGTTTGCCTTTATTAGAAGCTTTTCTACTTGAAGTTTTGTTTGAAAAGAAAAATCTTTGAGAATATAATATTTCACTCTTCAAAAGATATCATAATTATGTTTTTGCTGTTAGAAAATAACTACACATTGAAGCTTCTCCAAATAGAATAGAAAACATGTGGCTGAAGACACTTACAAATATAAGGAAAGGAAGTAGACAAAGTAGATTGATCATTAAAAATGATATCATTAAACATAATGAGGTGTTTGTGCAAAAAGTAATATCTTTAACATCCTTTGTCAAATGACATATTATGTTTAGCTTACAAAGATCAAAGATTTAATCCATTTACAAAAACATTGAAATTTTTAACACTCAATGGTTGGTAAATTCAACTTTAGTAAAAAAATCAACAAGTTGATCTTTAGTATTGATGTAAGTGGGCAAGATGAACCCTCTAGCAAAGGCATGTCAAAGGCAATGCACCACTATTTCAATATGCTTGGTTCTCTCATGAAACACTGAGTTTTTAACTAACTTAATGACATTTTAATTATCATAATAAACTATTATTAGTAATAAAATATCCTCCTTCAGTTCTTTAAATGTGATGGAGCCATTTCAATTTACTAACTAGGTTGACTATAGTCCTATATTCTGATTTTGTAGAAGATAAGGAAACTACCTTCTATTTTGTTAACCATCATGAAATCGTATTCTCATGGTTTTTAACTACAAATCTTGTAGTCAAATACTGTGATGAAGTATTGTCACCATAGTTTGCATTTATATAGCCTTCTAGATCAATCCTTAAGGATAATCATAGTTTATACAATAATCAAGAGTGCCCCTTAGATATCTCAACGTACTTCAAGCCAAATTGAGTTGTATACTTGGTGGTTTTTAGTTAACATGAGATAAGAGATTAATAGAATATGTAATATATCATTGAGTATTAGTTGAATAAATTAAATTTTCAATCAACTTTTGGTACACCATGGGGTCAAGAATAGATTCAAAGCTATTTGCCAATGGTGCAATTCCAGAATCCAATGGTGTTGATTAAGATTTACAATTTAACATGAAATATTCTCCCAATGTTATTCTCAGTGGCTTTCATCACTATAATATTAAATTTAAAAGAAATTGCAAAAAATAAGAAAGACACAGAGTTACCTTGGGGAAAGCCTTCAAGGTGAAAAACCCCAACAAAAAATCAGCTCTTGGACCATTAGTAGTACAAATTAAGAGGATTGAAGCTCAACAAGAATTTACAAAGGAAGGGAGATGACTCTCAAGCTTATGCTTCAAAAGAATGTGGTGCATTGGATGCTCCCTTTGAGCACCTTATATATTGCCACAAGTTACAAAAACATACCCAAAAAAAGAAAAAAAAGGGATAAGGTAGTTTATTTTGGTGGGGATAGATATAGGACCAAATATAACATAGATATGAATAAAAATATAATAAATCAAGGCAAAAATATCCAAAGAAAATCAAGGTAGATTTGCCTTCATCCACCTTACAATTCTTCCTCTTGAAGATAAAGCTACTTTAAACAATCGGCCAAACCATTTTTAGAATATCAAGTCAAAAGAAGACCAAATGCTGATCAACACCAAAGAAACTTTTCAGTAGGAGTTAACTTGGTGAGTACATTTGCATGATTTTCTTCAGTAGATATTTTATTCAGAAGAATCCTTTGCTTTTTAATTTCCTACCATATATAGTAATATTGTATTTCAATGTGCTTTGTTAGGGCATGAAAGGTTGGATTTTTGGATATGCTTATGGCACTTTGACTATCACAGCTAATATTAATCTTAGTTTGAGTGATGCCAAGTTCAACTATTAGCTATTAAAGCCATATAGCCTCTCTACATGCCAAGTTAGCAGCAACATATTCAACTTCAATGGTAGACTAAGCAACACAAGATTTTTTTAACTTTTCCAAGAAATAGTACCACCAAAAAGATTAAACACATATCCACTAGTAGATTTTCTACTATCAATATCACCACCCCAATCTACATCAATGAAGCCATGAATTCTCATGGAATCATTTTTATAATAGATCCCATAATTTGAAGTATCATGAAGATATCGAAAGACTCACTTCACCACAATCTAGTATTGTTGACCTAGATTAGACATTTACCTGCTAATTTTTTCAAAAATGTAAGCAATATTAGGTCTAGTAGAGACCACTACATACATTAAACTGCCGATATCACTAGCATATTGAATTTTAATCATGGGCTCTTTTCCTTCGCTTGTCTTTGGGCATTGTTCAACTAAACGTTTAATACCAGTTTCACAGGGTGTAGTCATAGGCTTGCAATTATGCAAATTAAATGTTTTTAAAATATTTGCAACATATGCAAATTGTCCAAGCAAAAGGCTTTTATTAGACCGATCCCTTTTAATTTCCATGCCCAAAATTTTTTGTGCAACACTAAGATCCTTCATCTCAAATTGAGAATACAAATGAAGTTTTAACTCTTGAATATCATGTATGTTATTACCTACTATTAACATGTCATCAACATATAGTAGTAAGATAACATATTTTTCACTTGTAATTTTAACATACATACAAGAGTCTTCTACACTTCTAATGAAGCCAAGATTTATCATGTGGTCATTAAACTTTTTATTCCACATCCTTGGTGTTTTTTTAAGCCCATATAGTGATTTTAATTATCAACACATCATATGCTCTTTTCCTTTAATTTCATATGCATCAAGTTGAAGCATATATATTTCTTCCTCAAGATCACCATTGAGGAATGTTGTTTTTGCATCCATTTCTTAAAGTTCAAGATCATAAATAGTTGTGATAGCCAATAATGATCTTATGGATGTTAATTTTACTATTGGAGAGATATTTCATCATAATCAATCCCCTTTCTCTAAGAAAATTCTTTAGCTACAAATTGTGCTTTGTATTGATTCTCAGATTTTATTCTATACACCCATTTATTTCCAATGGGTTTTCTCTCTAATGGAAGCTCAATTAATTCCCAAGTTTTATTTTTGTGAATTAATGACATTTCAGCATCCATTGCCTAGTTTCACTTTGCATTTTGCATAGACGAACATGCCTCATCATATGTTGATGGCTCATTATTTTTCATAAACAAAACATATTCTTCTAAATGTGAAGGTAATCATCATATATGTGTTAAACATCTTAAATGATCCTATTCACTTAAACTATATTCTCCCTCTTCATGCGATGTATCTCCATCTACCATGCTATCACCATCCTATTTGCTAGGGGTAATATCCCCAACCAAGGGAAGATGACCCTCAAAAATTTCATTATTAATTTCGACATGCAGATACATAGGAGTTACATCATTTGAAGGAGTTTTAGTATTTGAAGATTCCTCCTTCATATATCCACATTTTTCTCTAACGATGACATCTCGACTATAAATTACCCTTTTAGTTTGTGGATTATACAACTTATTAGCTTTGGCACCATGTCCATAGCCAAGAAAAATGCATTTGACAAACTTAGAGTCTAATTTTGGACCTATCAGATTTTGGAACATGTACATAAGCTTCATAACCAAAAATCTTCAAATAGTTTGAATTAATGAACCTACCACTCCAAACTTCCTCTAGAATTTTTCTATTAAGAGTTGATGAAGGAGATCTATTGATAAGATAACATGCAATCATTACTTCTTCATCCCAGAAAAGCTTGTCAAGATTAGATTCACCAAGCATACATCTAGCATATTCCATTAATGTTTGATTGAAGTTTTCTACTACTCCATTTTATTCATGAGTCCGTGGAACAGTCTTTTACCTTTGAATGCTTTGTTCTTTACAAAAAACATTAAATTCATTTGAGCAAAACTCACCACCATTGTTAATTCTTAGAATTTTGACTTTTTTTTCCTAAATAATTCTCAACAAGAGCTTTGAATTCTATGAATTTTCCAAATACTTTAAACTTATGTTTTAATAAATAGATCGAGCTCTTTCTAGAATAATCATTAATAAAAGAAACATGATACATAGCACCTACAAGAAAACTTATTTTAATATCTTTAAATAGTTCACATACATCACTATGTATTAGTTCTAATATCTAAAGATATTTAGCATTACTTCTTTGAAAACTATGATGCCTCTATTTACCATGTAGACAATGATGACATAAATCCAAGGAATATTTTGAAAGCTTAAATTTACCTTGCTTGTAAAATTCCTTAAGTCTTTTTTCACCAAGATGTCCCATTCTTTTATGCCACAAATCAATACTTGAATTTAAATCAATAGTTGCAAATGCACTTAATTTCTACTTTAATGTCTTAGCTTCTAATTTATACAACTTGCCTATTTTAATTCTAGAAGCCAAAAGAGATGAACCATGCAGTATTGAACATTTTCCACCTCCAAAGATAACAATTAGTCTTGCATCATCTAATTCACTTACATAGAAAAGA
Organism: Gnetum montanum; assembly: GCA_015680685.1. NCBI lineage: Eukaryota > Viridiplantae > Streptophyta > Gnetopsida > Gnetales > Gnetaceae > Gnetum > Gnetum montanum. The sequence continues at coordinate 239,862 of MNCI01007385.1, forward strand.
TTTTTAGTCATTGTTGGAACTCGATGTACATTGGGAATTGATTTAACTACTCCATTTTAAATTGAATCGTTACCTTTTCAAAGCCTATAACTTTGTAGAAACCATCATTACCCAATCTTACTGTTCCAAGATTAGATGATGTATACTCACTAAACCAATCAACATGTGGAGCGTAGAGATGTGATGCACCTGAGTCCACATACCATGAATATGTATCAGCATTATTAGAAGATGAGACAACATACAAATCTCCCTCTTGAGCAAGAGGGGCATCATGACTTTTTGATATATTACTCTCTTTGCTCTTTTTTGGAGGGGCTTTATAATCTTGCTTTACATGACCAACTTTACCACAATTCCAACATTTAGCTGGCCTCTTTACAAATTTTTGAGGCTTATTCTTAAATTGAGGCCTCTTAACACACTTTGTCTTTACATCATTTTTCATAAATAATACATCATTTTAAAGAGTAAAATTTTTCCTTCTTACTTCCTCAAACAACAATTGACCAACAATATTATCAAAAATAAATCTGGTAGATGTATTACTTATAGCCATCACCAATGTCTCCCATGAATATAGAAGTGTGTTGAGAAGTATGATGCACTGATCTTTCTCATCCATTTTCACCCCCATAGATTTCAACTGATGGACTAATGTATTAAATATATTCATGTGTTTTTTAATGGCAATACCTTCAACCATTTTACAATCATACAATCATTTCTTCAACAACAACTTATTGGTTAGGGACTTTTTTTATACAAAGTTTGCAATTTATCCCATAAATCTTTAGCAGAAGAAACATTGGAACATTAAGTAATATTGAATCTAAAATACATAAATGAATTCTACTTATTGCCTT
>MNCI01007385.1:240745-262781 GCA_015680685.1 Gnetum montanum
TGCTCTGATACCATGTGAAGTTTACAGGATCAATGATGAGCAATCCCACAATTAAAAACTCAAAGAGAAAGATACTTATCAAACATCTTAGCCTTAATATTTAAGATACATGAAGTGTTGTGTCAAATAGAATGACTATTCATAACTGTATCTAACAATTATAACTAAGAACTAACAAAAAAATTAACAAACATTAATTAGATAAGTAAAAATGATATGACATCATAACAATGTCAGAACATAAAATTCACAGTGTACAATAGTGAAGTAAATAAAGTGTCAATACAAAACATAATGAGGAGTTTGTGCAAGAAGTAATATCTTTGAGAGGAAAGACCATTTCATTATGAAACACCATGAAGCAATGAAGGATAAATGGGCTACCATCCCATTGACTTCAAAATTGAAAAATGAGTATACTAATTATCATTCAAGGAGATCCAATTACCAAAATTCTCACACTCTTCAATGCAAATGAAATAACTAACTTGTGGCTACCTTCAACCTTGATAAGTAGCCAAAGAAAAGAGAGAACCAAATCCAACATGAGAAGGACCTTTAGGCCTAGGTCTTCTAGTAGACCATCTAAGATAACTAAAGGGGTCATGGTAGAAGAGCAAGCTAGTATGGCTCTCCTAGTTTTCATCTTCCTCATCATCCTCATCATCAAGCTCTAACAAAATGAACATAGACTAGAAAGAAGAGGCTAAGATAGACAACCTAGTGGAAACAACACTACAAATGAAAACATGGATGAAGGCAAGGATGTTGATCGTGAACATAATAGCAATAGAGACCATGGGCATAAACAAGGAAGAGGGTAAAACAAGCAACATAGAAGGGACCATGATCATGATAGAGATCATAATGAATATGAGGATTATGATGAACCCCTGCTTGCTACCAAGAATAGGATTAGTATCAAGGAGGTTTTTTATATTCCAAGTAGACATAAAAGGGATAGTTGTATTAAACATCTTGATATGAATAATATTCTAAAGTTCCACAGAGGCTCAAATTGTTCCCTTGGACACTCATAAAGGAAGTAAAGAGTTAGGATCGATTTTTGGAATATAAATCTAATTAGGAAATGGAAGACAATGTTGGAACTATTCAATGATAAATATTAAACATACTTCAAAGTGGCCAACTTGAGGAAGTAGATTCAAGGATAGGAATAGAGCAACCATGAATCCTTGAATGTAGCCTTGGATAGGTACTATTTCTTATTTCATAAGTGCCAAGGCCATACCTTCTTTCAACAAGAGTAGTTAAGGCACATCATAGATGGACTATGAAATAAAACTAGTGAGACTCTTAGGGTCTATGCATAATGAAGATTTTAAGAGATGAAGGTCTATTAGATGCAAACATTAATTGGTTAGGTTGCAAATGAATAAGAAGAATTAAAGAAAAGGTAGTGCAAAATAGTGCAACAGACATCCCTCTCTTTATGAATGGGATGTACGTGCTTATTATGCATAGGAGGATGAAGACCCTTTGGAAGAGATGATTTAGCAAAAGGCTTTGTTAATACAAAAATCAATTTCAGATATTACGATAAAGCTTGAAGAAATGTGCAACTTTGTGGATAAAAAATTCACAATTGTACTTAAGATAGTAGAGGAGAAAATAGAGAAAAATCTTCCACAAAAGAAGGATAAATGGAAGAAAAAGGAAACATGAAAGAACATATGTAGGCAAAAAGACAAGGTTGCTATTGTGGAGGAGGTTGCTAACACAGATTCATGTGCACTATGAACATCCTTAGTGAGGTTACCCTGTGTTTTTCACATTTATAGGAGTTGGGGACATATGCTTTAGATCCCAAGTTCATTAAAAGGTATATATCTAGACCCACAAGGCAACTACTAGAAAATTCTGCAATCAACAATACTACTTGAGTTGTGCTCTACCTCAACCTCATGATTAGTACTATCACTAGTGGCAACATTCACAATCATGGGAGATGCCTTCACCATGGTAGTAGTATTCTTACAAGCATTCAAATATATATAGCTATTATATTTAACAGCCTATCTCATCCAATGGTACAACTGCTTAAACCAATTCCTCTCACTACTTTTGAATCATCAATAAGACAAGCTATGCTGATTGGCATCGATGCAACCCTGTTGATGTATGCTAGGATGTATTGATGCAAGTATGTTAACATTGATGTAGTCATGCGTATATAAATACACACAACCCTCACATTTATGGCACCTTTCAATCTTAGCCTTAGTCAAATTATTGCAATTTTCTTTCGAAGAAGTTAGAATATTTTCCCTCTCACTACACATAGTGTGGATCAAAGAGATTATACAACATTTTATTTAAGTGCATATGTACCTAAACACATTTCTATGAATGGTAATAAATTCAAGATTTCCTCTATCCATTGTAGCACTTAGAATAGCATAATTCTACTTTTCCACAATTTACTCTACGTGAAATTTATGTTCTTCCTCTTAATTGATTAATATTATCATTCATAAGCAATATGAGTATAGCCGTTTCGAGCATAACATATTAATGCTTGGTAATCCCAGCAGTGGATACTTGGTAAGCCCAGTAGTATACACATGGTAACCTAGCAAAGTTAATATAAGTTCAAAATGTGTATGACAAATGGGGACAGATACTCCACGTTAGCATAGTTAGTTAATGAAGTAGTTAATTAGTTAATTTAAACATTAAATCTTTATTCATTGAACTAGTTAGTAAATAGAAAATAAAAAAATATATATAAAAATAAATATCTTATGCCTCAACCACACTTAACCATACCCACAAATAAAGACAAGTGTGTATTGGGAAGACAATGACTTATAACTATACAAGTGTGTATTGGGAAGACAAGTGTGTATTGCTATCTAGAAATAATGGCAACTTAGGTAAATAAGTTCATGAAATTCAACCGAATTTTGTATGAACTCTTGTGATTTATATGATTAGGCATTGGAACAACCCACCACTCATCATTAGCACCATTGCTGAGGACTTAGTTTAACTAAGTATGCTAAATAGTGAAGCCATATAAACTCATTGTAAGGAAAATATAATGAGTCATATTTCATAAATAATAATAATAATAAAATTATCTCAAGACATGATTTATACACATTACTAAGATGGCTTCTTCTCGCAAGAATGAATCTCCACTGCATGTTGATGATTCCAGTAAATAGAAAGACATGACTAAAAGGAATACTGGTAAAAAGCCTTAGCAAACAAAGGGTAGTCTATGCCCATCTAGATCCCCACTATCCAGATTTCACCTTCATCCTCCATAAAGATGAGTAGTTATATTGGAAGGATATGGAAGACAACAATATGTTACCTCCTAATTGGTCTATTCCCATCATGTTCATGGTCCAACTCATAAGATTGGGCATTGAATCAATAGGACTAGAGTATGAGGCAATAGACCATACCTCCATAGACTATCAGCCCATCAAAGCATAGCTCAAGAAAGATAAATGCATGGAGGCATGCTATGAGGCCTCCAAGGGCAACAAGGTCCCAACATCATTATCTTTGTAGTCACAGAAAGAGAACCTTGATTTCTTCTCAAGGCTTCCTCAATATACATATTATTCTCCTTTTGTTAAGGATAACACCCTTTACCAATAGTTGCAATCAACCTTGGAGAAATTTGATGAGGGAAGGATAGAGTCAAAGGCCCAAAGAACATCAAGGGATAGATCTCCTAGTCATTCATCAAAAGATAAGAAGAAAGATCAAGCAAAGGACCATAGGAGAAGGACTAGTGGGCACCATTCTCCTAGTCCTCCACATTCATCATCCTCCTCAATCTCAAACTCTAACAGTAGAAGCCATGGCCAAGATAGAAGGAGGAATGATTGGGATCAAGATAGAGATGATAGGAAACCCCATTATGATTATGGGCACTAGTAGCATAGACAACCATGAGAGGAAGAGGAGCATCACCAGGAGAGGAGGCACAGTAGGTCTCATCATAGGAGGCATGGCCATGATAGGGGTCACCATGAATGCAATGTCTATGATGAACCATTATTGTCTATTAGGAACATGCTTAATATTCTAGAAGCAATTCAAATTCCCACTAGGCATCAAAAGGATAGTAGTATTAAAAGGCTAGATGTGAACAATATCCCTAACTTTTAAGGGGATATAATGTTGATCCTCATCATCATTTGCAAGCCTTCCATGATGCCTATGCCTTACTAAACATCAAGAATGAATGGCATCACCTAAAAATATTCCCAAGAATAGTCATCAAAGAAGCAAAAATTTGGTATTGTTCCTTGGAATTGAAATCCATTCACAAGTGGAGTATGATGCTAGAGCTATTTAACGATAAGTACCGATTGTACTCCTAAGTGTCTAACTTAAGGAAAAAATCCAAGGATGGAAGCAAGGCAATCATGAATGCTTGGATGTAGCCTTGGGTAGGTAGTACTCCCTCTTGCATCGATGCCTAGGCCATGCATTTTCTCAAAGGAAGCAACTTTGCCACATTATATAAGGGCTCCAAAACAAAACCAAATAAACTCTAGGGGTCTATGGCCAAGGGAGACTTCTAGAGATGAGAGCCTATCAGATCAAAGGTTGATTGATAAGGTGGTAAATAAAGGAAAGCTAAAAAAAGGAAAAGTCCATAGGAATATAACATGGATCCCTCCATTCACAAAAGAGAGGTGTGTTTCTATGATTCAAAGGACAAAACACCAATACATGAAGTGCTACAAAGAAAAACCTTGAGGTCTAGAAATCTACTTCTAAAATATCGATTAAGGTAAATAAAATGTGGGACTCCTTGGATGAGAAGTTCCAAAATACTCTTAAAATCATGGAGGATAAGACAAAGCAAGGAAGTAGAGATAAAGATAGGAAAAGATAAAAAGATACATGTAAGGATCAATATCAATAAAAAGGTAAGGTCACAGTAGTTGATGAGGTTGTAGGTTCAGAAATAGATGTTTATGAATGTAAAATTTACTAGTATGAACATCCCAAGGGATGTTTCCCTCTAGTGTCACATCTACAAGAATATGGGGTGTATGCATTAAACCCAAAATTGGCAAGAAAGAAACCATCCAAAATATTATCTTATCCATAAGGTAATTACATGCAACAGTTCCATCCAACATTGTATATCCAATTCAAGCACCACCTAAACCTTAGGAGTAGTATTACCAATGGTAAAACCCACAGTTGTGAGGGATGCCACTACCGTGACAACAATGTCCTTTCATGCAGTTCGATCCTTATGGGTATTATGTCTAGAAGCTTGTATCTCCTCATGGCTTTGTAAGGCACACACCCTTCTCTCATCACTACTACCCTCTAGAATATCATTGAACAACCACTCTAAGAACTGAGTCTCCCTCCACGTATCCTCCTCCATATCCATCAACTCACCCTACAACTTCTAACACCACTCCCTTACCACCTACACCACTAATGCAAGGGAAAATCCCACCATAACCACAACAACAAAATACCATGAAGTCAATAAACTTACAACCAAATGATCATCTGAGTGGCTCTAAGCATAAGCCTTGGAAGAGGGCTTTCCTTAGGCTAAATAATCAATAGAAATCCTTGCATACATTTGTGGTTGCTAACCATGAATAAAATATTTCTAAAATCATCCTCAAGCCTCCTTCAAACCAAACATCCTTGAATGTTCATACCATCATGTTAACCCATGTAATCATAAACTAGATCAAGGCAAGACACCTTCCAAAGAAATGATTTGATCCTAGAAGTCCCCTAATTTATTTGTAGATTATAGGAAATGATCCTTGCAAGGCTCTACTAGATTCAGGTTTTGGGTAAGCTAAATTTCTCAAGAGATGTATAAGACCTAGAACCTACCTCCGCTTATGAAATGCAACATTAGGTTAGAGCTTGTGGATCATTTCATCACTATTTCTTTGGGATTGGTGAAGGACATTATGACCACTATTTGTGGTTGATCATACCAAGTAAATTTCCTAGTAATCCACATGGATAATTATAAAGGGGACTTTCCTATTATCATGGAAAGGGCTTGGCTCACTACCATTGATGCTAAGAAGCGAATCAGAGATTTTTCCTTGAAAATCTCCTAGGAAAACAAGTTTAGAAAGCTTCAAAAGAAGTGAGTTCCATGCATCGCATATAATGACGCAAGGTGCCATTGCATGCAAAGAATATGAATCGTGAAAAGTACATCCATCACAACATGTAGTAACTGTGTTAAAACATCAAATATTCAAAGGTTCCTATATGTAGCAATCATAAAATAGGAAGATACCCAATGGCTGACATTAGAAAATCACTCTAAATCAACAATATGAATGGAACTAGTGGAGCTCCTCACAAGTGCTTACATAGACAACATGAATGAAATGGAGTAGACCCATAACCAACTCTCTGATAAAAATGCAAAGATGGATTGGGAGGAGCTAGAAATCCCTAATGATTTTAAGCAAGAGCTCCTTGAAGTTAAGATTTTACTAGCAATATTAGAATATGTTTTTACAAATAATGGTAAGCTAATAATTATCAATGTCAATCTCACACAAGAATAGAAAAATAAGCTACCACAAGTAGTGAGAAAATGGCCAACAATCCTTGCATGGTCTTATCATGAGTTAACTGGGATGGATCTACAAATCTGCCAGCATCATATCTATACAAATCCCTCCATCAAACTGAGGTAGCCACAAAGGAAATTGAGTCTAAAGCTTAAGTAAGTTGTTAAAGGCAAAGTGAAAAACTTCTTAGGGTAGGATTCATATATGCTATAGCAGACAATGAGTAGGTAAGCCTACTCATGATTGTGCTAAAGAAAGGAGGGAAATGGAGAGCCTATATAGACTTTAAGCAATTGAAGTTGGTAACATTTAAAGATTATTTTCCATTTCCATTTGTGGACCAAGTGTTGGATACATTAGTAAGGCACACATATTACAATTTTCTAGATGGTTATAGAAATTATAACAAAATTCAAATAGCACCAAAGAATCAGGTCAAACCAACCTTCACATGTCATTGGGGCACTTTTGCATATAAGAATATGTCCTTTGGCCTTTTCAATACCCATGCAACTTTCCAATTCCTAGTACTCAGTATTTTTCACTAGCAAATTGGTAATGGTATCGTTGTCTTCATGGATGACTTCTCCATCAATGGTACCAACTTTGAATAAGCCTTTGACTATCTAGAGCAAGTGTTGAAGTGTTGTGTGGAGACAAACTTATGCTTAATTGGCAAAAAATCCATCTAATGATCCAAGAGAGTATAGTTTTAGGACACCAAATTTATGGAAAATGGATTGAGGTGAACCCAGAGAAAGTACAAGTCACCCCAAGGAATTACTAGATAGCCTCAAATTATAAAATATGTGAGGTCATTCCTTGTCCATACTAGTTACTATAGGGACTTCATCAAGAATTTCTTCAAAATTGTCAAACTAATAGTGAAGCTTACAAAGAAAGATGCACGTTTCGACTAGACCAAGGAATGCAAACAAACATTTCTATAGTTAAAGAAAAAGCTAGTAGAAACTTCCATTCTACATGCTTCAAATTGGTCTAAACCATTCGACATAATGAAAAGTGCATCTAACTATGCATTGGAAGTGGTGCTTACACAATTGGATGACTAGAAACGTCCATACTACATTCATTGTGCAACCATAAACATTGTGGGTGCACAACTAAACTACACCACCACCGAGAAGGAGCTCATGGCGATGATGTATGCCTTGGAAAAATTTAGGTACTATGTGCTTTGATATCAAATTTTCATGCACATTGATTACAGTGCCATCCATTTCCTAATGAATAAGTCAACAATTATCCTTCATGTCATATGATGGTTAGTAATTTTGTAGGAGTTTGATCTTACCATGCTGGATAAGAAAGGAACCGAGAACGTGGTCACCAATCATTTGTCTCAGTTACAATGGGATAGCAAGGAGGATGAGAAGCCTTTATTTGATCAATTTTTAGATGAGCTCCTCTTTACTAAATCTAGTGAAGTCCAAAAGTTGAGGGATACGAATTAGTACAATAAATTCCTCTCCTATCTTCTCACATAAGAGACCCTAGCTGAATGGAACAATAAGAAGAAGTAATAGTTTCTTTACAAGATCAAGCACTACATGGAAATCTGAGGTAAACTTTACAAGGTTTGTGTCAATGGCCTAGTTTGATGATGTATACTTGATGCTGATTAGTTACAAATCCTCCAAGATATTTATGAAGGTCCTTGTAGGGTCCACTATGCAAGCAAGAGGATAGCTACAAAGATCCTTATGGCAAGATACTTCTAGCCAATGATCTTCAAGGATGCTCACCATTTCTTCTATTCATGCAAATGATGTCAAAGAGATGAAGGAATGATGGTACAAATGGAAGGGTCCCAATAGTGGATAAAACTACTGAAGCCTTTCAACCTCTAGGGCATTAAGTTCATGGGATTCATCACTTCCATATCAAATGGAAAAGCTTACATCATTGTTACTATTGACTACTGCACCAAGTGGGCTTAAGTTATAGCAGTATTAGACTGGACATCCACCATTGCAACTCGATTTGTACAACAACAAGTGATAAAGAGGTTTGTTATGTCTAGAGTGCTCATGTCTGATAATGGAACTTACTTTACAAGGTCTACTTTTCAAAAACTAATGCAACGCTTGGGGATACAACATAAACTTACAACCCCCTATCACCCTAAGCCAATAATCAAGCTAAGGTTACCAATAAAGAGATTACTAGGATTTTAACAAGAATAATTAATAGATATAAGAAGGACTAAAGCACAAAACTCAATGATGTCCTCTAGGCATATCATTCAACCTAGAAGCTTCCTATAGGCTAGTCTCTCTATGAATTAGTATATGGAAAGTTTCTAAAACTTCCAATTCAAGCTAAACTCTCTACACTCACAATAGCCTGCAAGCTTGACCTAGACCTTAATCTAGCCCAAAACAAACAACTGATGACACTTAATGTGCTTGATGAGAACTGACAAGTAGCCCTGATGATGAATGAAGTGCACAAGGCACACTCCAAACAATATCATGATGCACATATAAGAAGAGTTAAATTCCAACTTGGCAATAAGGTTCTTTATTGGATTCCCATGCATGTGCCACAACACACTAAGTTTCAAATGTTATGGGAAGGACCTTACATCATACATGCAACTTTTCCTTCCAAGGTCATGATTATTTACTGTCCATCCAGCCCTAAAAAATGTATGTTGGTATACATACAATAAGTTAAGCCATTCCTAGAATCTAGAGTAACCAACAATACCAACACATTTGCATTAGAACATGCTCACTCCATTTTTCAGATTTCCTTCTCTAAATATAGTTTTGGAAGAGTTGTTCATCCATACTAACATATTGATGAAGCTAACCAACTTTACACCTTTTTGTTTTGCATCATTCTTTATATGTTTTCCATTTTCTTGAATATTTTATTGATTATTTTATATATTTTTCATTTTCTTTTTTCCTTTATTGATTTCATCTAGTTTTAATGGAAATATTTGGTTTTGTTATTGCTACTGTGAATCTAGGACGTCATTTAAAGCAAGATATCATTATTATGATTAATTAACACAAAGGCCAAAGTTTGTCAATTTTGTGGTGGTATCAGGTAGTGAGTTCACATCATCTACCCATTTCATCTGTTCCATGGAAAACTAGTATCCTAAAAGCACAAGGTTCTTTCATACTATAACTTAAAATTAATCAATGATCTTGATACCAAACGAATTGGGAAAGGACCAAGTGGGAATGGAAAAGGATGTGACCTCAACGAGATTTGATATGGTTTTTTCTCTGAACATTCTTCTTAAGTGCAATGATACTCCACTCGTATATCATCACTCCTCCTGTCAACCATAAAAGGAAGCATGTCTTTACATGGTATGATTCCCATGAAAAAAAAACACAAACTGGAATTCAAAGCACATTCCTTAAACTCAATAATGGGCTACAAGCACTAGTTATGGGGCTGAAAAGACATGTTACCCATGCCTAAAGGCACCCCTCTAACTAAAGTCCTCTCTACTTTCTTCTTCTCTTGGAGTGATGGTTATCTTGTGGGGTTGTCCTAAACTTTAGATCAATGCAAAGTAGGCATATGTCAATGTGAGATCATTGAAAGTGACATGAACTTGTTCTTGACTTGGAATGGATCGGTACTAGATAATCTTAATCATAATTTCCACTAGGAATCTCGTATGACTTGAATGTCCATTGTCTCTCCCCCATTCTCTCTCTACCATTCATTCATCACATGTTCTACCACGTCACTACCTCATACCCTAGTCAATTATTTAGTTTTGTTTTCTAGATATCATACTCCTTATGCAGATTTCACTAATGGGTATGGAATTTAACTTAATCCCACCATTCACCATCCTTGGGGTCCATGAACTCCTTGCAATGATGACATGTAAGAGCACGAGAGACATCAACCTACTTTGGGAAGGATCCACTTGCATTCATTTAGTCTAACTTAAGTTAAATTCTCTACCATGGGTCACTCACTTAATCAATCATCTTGATAGCATTAAAACATCCAGTTTTTCTTTATTTGACATCATAACTTCATCCAAATCCAATCAAAATTATTTTCCTAGCCTAAACCTCCACTCTTTCATTCTATTGTCATCGTTATTCATGTTTTTTACTTCTATTCAGCTCTTTTTTGGTTCCAAAACTAGTTCAAAATTCCTTCAGTTCCTAATGGCAAAAATTGTTAAGAGCAGCTACATTGATGCATCACAATTGATGCAATGAAATGAGTCAACATAGAACCCTCGACACAATATAAAAAGTCTATATATGCATGTGATACTTAGCTCATTTTTCACCATTCTTCAGATTTACTATAAGAGTTTTGGCAATTTTTGAGAGCAAAAGAACCTTCCAAGCCTCCTAACACACTACTAACTTGTTTTCACCTATCCTTCTACCCTCGAGCTATTGAAGGTATGATTTCCATTATGGGGGACACAAACCTTTGGTTTTTTCTCAAAAAAAATTTTGAAATTTTTCTAACTTTCCATGGTTAACCCATTAAAATAATATTAAATTAATTATCATGGAGGATTAAAACCAACAAACAAACTCCCGTAGCTAGGAATAAAATAACATTAAAATAATACACCTAGCTCGTGATCATAAAAAAGCACTTAAACAATAAACCCTTAACACCTGATAACTTAACATAACCTAATCTAGTTATGTTTGTAATCCTAGATGGCATCAAAACAAGAACCATAAGTGGGAGGACCATCACAACCCCAAGAAAAGAGACCTTGAGGAGAAAAGGACCAACAATAGTAGTAACCACAATCCCAAGAACAATTAGTCAATGTGACACCTGCTACTAAGCCTCTTTAGGAGGAATCCAAAGTGAAATGTGTTAAGTAGATTCTTATTATGGAGACAGGCCAATCCAAGTAGGACAAGTCTTTTAGGAAAAAGCCTAACGTGGAGATCACCCTCATGGAGGCTTGATTGGAATAGATTAGGACTAAGAAGATACAAAGTTCCATCCTATAAAAGTTGAACTTTGGACCCTTCTTAGCATTGGTGCAATAAAAGGTCAAAATGTAACTCCATGAGTCTCCTTTATGGCCCATTCTCTCTAACAGAGGAGAGTGATACATGGGGAAGAGATACCTATTCTAAAACAACTAACAATGAGATTTGTCAATGAAAATTAAAGACATCACCATCTCTTACTTGATTGAAGCCATAGCAAAAGCCCTTACTTTACCCACCACTGGGACAAAACTTGCTAAGATCTTAACACAGGTGGACCCAGAGGCAAAGAAGGAGTGGGTACAATGATGCTACAAGGTGGACTATAAGGAGAACAATGTCCTTATAAAGGTAGAGTGAGCTTATTTTAAGATCATAGCTTATCACACAAATCCAACAGTGAGACCAAGTAAGGTAACAACCTTCTCTACCAAGGCATGTGTAGCTTTAAGCAGAAAATTCCTCATCAACCTACCCCAACTCATTTTACAAGAAAATGAGAAGGATAGGAAGACACTCTCCTTCCCATGTTTAATCCAAGAGCTATGCAAAAATGAGGGAATAGCTCAATACTCAAATGATATGATCTAGCACGCTCTTGCTACATCTTGGTAGGAGATGATGAAAGATAAGGCAATAGCCAAGTTGCAAGAAGAGAAGCAACCACCACCACTACCACCTGCAACCTCAAAAACTACATCAGAAAATGCTCATAGTTGTAGAATGCCTCAGGAAACTTTGGCAGTAGTAGCTACAACAATAGCAAGGATTCATAGGTGATGGGAAGTCATTAGTTTACTGCCCAACAATGAGCCATCTAAACTAGGTTGCAAGGACTATCAATTGGATAGATAGTGAAACGACCTCGTTATTGTCCAAGTAGAGGAACCAGGCATCCACAAGGTCCAATCCAAGTGTAAGGAAGATCATGGTGTCCATTCCCAAAAAAATATTTCTTCAGATTTTTGGAAATGCTACAACCTTCTTAGTCATATTAGAGGAAGGTGAAGGTGCAAGGATCTTAGTAATGTAGCACAAGGGGAAAGAGATAGTGGTAAAGATGATGGATGACAAAGTAGCCAAGGCTCTTAATGCTCCCACAGTATTTGTACCAAACATTGATGTCATGATAGACATCCATGCATTTGCAAGATCAAGAAGTGGTCGGATGAGTGTTGCCCAACATAAGGAAGTTTTGGACAGAGTTTTCGGAGTTGGGTAATTACTTCTGAAGATCTTTTATCTTTTGGATGAAATCATTACAAACCAATTGTAGCTACTTAAGATAAGGGGAAAACTATTGGTCGCTAACACATAACTTGAGAAGGTTACCACGACCAATCAATGGTTAGCTTCTGAAGTTGCTAACTTGAAAGCCTGTCTCTCTGAACCTATCATTTTCCACTCATAACTTACATAACATGAAGCTATTTAATAGCTTCTAAAATAAACCATGAGATCGAGAATGAGAAAGAAAAGGTAATCTTCAACGTGTCCATGTCAAGGGCCATGGAAAATAGCACTGACAAAGACCTATCACAAGTTCACAAGAAGAACTTGGCCCTCACCAAGGACAATCACCACCTATGAAACACTAAGCAAAAAAAGGACTAACTATTTGAATATATCCTCCAATAGTAAAAGTAACTTACTAAGGTAAACTTGGACTTGAGGAGGTTGGTAGCTGAAAATAAGAATCTCTCAATAGATGAGGTTCATACACTTCACCAAAAGACTATAATTGAGGTAGTTTCCTAAAAGAGTGAGGCCTAAAATTTGAAAGAGTAAAGAATCCTTACAAGGACCATGTCAGGATACTAAACGAGGTCAATGAAAAAGAGATAAAATTGGCAAAGACAAAGATGAATGAGGTCCTCCAACAACTCTAGCAAAAAGGCAATGTATGGTAGTGATGAGCCAAGCAACATTTAGTGCTAGATGCCTTTAAAATTTATCTTTCCTTTCTTGTAGAGATTTTCACCTCATCTGTGACTAACATGTGAGTCATATCCTGTGGAGGAACAATTCAAAAGTTAAAAAGATCATCAAGATGTAAAACAATGATTAAATCTAGATTCAATTGAGAACACCACAATTATGGCTATCACCCATACGTAAAATCAATAATATTTCATCTTAACTTCTAACATTAAGTTCAAAGATTAATACAACTAATTAAACCAAATTGATTTAAATAAACTTATCAGGAATAAGGAAGATTACAAAAGAAACGTCACCTAATTTCACAACATATTCAAGGACAATCTCAACATAATATCTCTAAAATTCAAGCTCTTGAGTGTTGTAGTAGTATCCTTGTTCTAAATTTCATTAATTATGAGGCAAAGTTNTTATAATATATATATATATAATCATACCTAGCTTAATTAGCAAATATAAATTATTAAAAGAAACATGGTCAAAGGATATACCAAAAAAAATTGCCCTGGGTCTTATATATCCAAATGACTAAGAAGGTACCAAAGGCAATGAGTGAACGAGTGTTAGTATCCATTATTGACAACCATAGTAGTGATCTCGACCACTGACACCTATGGAAGATATCATGGGAAACACAAAGAAAACCCGTGCACAAAAGTACCACTAGTTAGAAGAGATGACCATGCAAAAGAAAAATAGGAAGATAACTCAAAAAAATGAAAAATATGAGTAGCAAAAGTTAATAATGAGGTAAAAACAAAAGTAAAAGAAAACAATAGTCTAAGAATTACAAAGAAACAAAAGCAAAGTAACTAAATAATAGAGTAAGAGAAATGATTAAAAGTGAAGGTTCCCATGAACATACTAACTATGGATAAGTCACTCCTTCATTATTAGTGTTATACCTGAGTTCTAAGGTAGTGGCATCATGAGTAGATTGGGAATTGTTGCTAGACCCTTAAACACTCTGCTTACATAAGGAGGTTCTTGTGCAATGCTTAAAATTATGAGCATGGAGCATCATCCCAAATGTAAGGTTCTTGTGGAAGTGTGGCTCGGCTTATGATTGAAGGTTCTTGTGGGGGTCCTCTTTTTTCCTTTTGTTTTTCTTTTTTTGCTTCTCCTTTTTTTATTTTTTTTAGTCTCTTTTTTTTCATTTTTTTTCTCTTCTTTTTTTTGTAAGAAGTTTAATATCTGACCAGCTTTAATCATGATGTTCTTGTGGAAGCCAATTTCATTTTGTAAGGGTTTATCACATGGCTTGATATTAATAAATGCCTTTTGCTACCAAAGAAACTAGGTTCAATATAACACACCCTTTCCACCTTAGTGGCTCATCTAAGTGAGTATTTAATAAAAATCAAACACTAATAAGCATTACTCTAAACTAAGCTATTTAGCCACCTTGACTTATGAACATTGTACCTAAAGAATATTGTTTAAAAACAATAAACTTTATTATGTGTAAGAAACTTATTAATCTAAGGCTCACTCTTAGTTGGATTTTGGGTTTAAACCTACCTATTTCAAGTTAGGAGGAGTTGTCTTTCTCCCTTACATTCTAGACATGATGCTATCAAATTCTTTATAGTCCTAATTAATAATAGAATTTCCTATTTCCCTCTACATTTTTCAAGGTAAAAGTTATATACTATAAATATTTTTTTTATTAGTTTACTCTATGACATAAGAGTCTTTTCGAGGGGTACATTTGAGAGCTAAGACTTCTGATGGATTGTTTTCATGTAATTCATCAGTAGTGGGATAAGTTGGGTCGCTTTGCTCTACTAGTTCATCTTCTCTAGGCTCCTCAATGTGATGTTGATAATATAACTTAAGCCTTTCTCCATTGACTAGGAATGTAGTTGAGGAATTGTCAATAGGTAATATGAGAACACTTCCATTATCATGGGGTTGGAGAATTCAATAAAGAACTTTCCATATAGTTGCTAACTTCCCTAGAAATTTATGTAATCTCATATTGTTAAAAAGAACTTTATCACCTATAGAAAAGTGTTTTTTAAAGAGACTCTTATCATGTAATTTTATCATTTGTTTCTTTATAATTTTTTGTTTATCAAAATCATGTAGCCGCATTTTTTCAAGTTTGTGAAGTTGATTGATTCTAATAGCTTGGTTCATGTCTTCATCAAAATTGAGTTGTTGCGCTAACCACAAAGATTGATATTTAAGTTCTACAAGTAATAAACATAACTTACCATAAACCAATTCATAAGGTGAATATCCTAAACTTGGTTTATGGATAATCTGATAAGCTCAAAGTGTGTCTTGCAATATTTTAGACCAATCCTTTCCTTTAGTACATACAATTTTCTTTAATATATTCAAGATAATTCAATTAGCATTCTCTACTTGGCCATTTGTTTGAGGATGATGGGCAGTAGCTATCTTATGTTGGATACCACAAGACTTAAGGAATTTTTCCATGATTTTATTAACCAAATCGATTCCTTGATCACTAATGATCCCCCATGGAGTTCCAAAACATGTAAAATATTTTCTCTAAGGAATGCTACAACTACCTTAACATAATTTGTTGGGGTGGCTTTTACTTCTACCCATTTGGTAACATAGTCGAATACAAACCAAAATGTATTGGCATCCTTTAAATGGTAGAAATGGTCCTAAAAAGTCTATATGTCACACATTAAATGGTTTTGTTATTAAAATCAATTTTAAGGGGATTTCATGTCTTTTTGTTATGGCTACCATTCATTGACATTTATCATGCTCTTGCACATACTTATCTACATCTTTAAAAATTAAGCGCCAAAAATCCACTTTGAAGGATTTTGATAGCAGTACATTTGCTATCAAAGTGGCCACCCCCTAAATCATCATGGCACATTTGTAGAATTTCTTGTTGTTCATTCTCAATCATACATCTTCTTGCTATGTTATCTTTACATATTCAATAGAGATACAAAGTACCCCAAATGTACCTAGATATGTTGCATAATAAAGATTTCTTTTCTTCCTTAGTCTAATTGGTAAGGGTTTTCATAATGGCTAGATAGTTAGCTATATTAACAAGCCAAAGATCCTTTCTTGTAGAAAAAAGTTATTTATTAGGAAATTTATCATGCAAGACTCATTGTGTTTGATTCTTGTTGATAGTTTCTAACCTTAAAAGATTATCTACTACTACGTTTTCCCTACCTCTTTTATCTAAAATATCTCAGTCAAATTCTTGAAGTAATAAGCACCATCTCGTTATTCTTGCGTTCTCTATTTTCTTAGTAGCTAAGAATTTAATGGCTGAATGATCAGTATATACTCTAGTTTTATATTCTATTAAATAATGTCTGAATTTATTTGGACCATATACAATAGCTCATAATTCTTTTTCTATAGTTGTAAAATTTACTTAGGCTTGGTCTAAACTTTTGGACACATAATAAATCACTTATGGTTTATGATCAATGTATTGTCCTAACACTGCCCCTACTACTATGTCACTAGCATCACATATTGAATCAAATGGATAATCCCAATAAGGTGCATTTAATATAGGGGTTGTAGTTACTCATTTTTTCAATTCCAAGAATGCTTCTTGATAGTTATTAGTCCAAAAAAATGAAACATCTTTTTCTAAGAGCATGTATAATGGTTTAGCAATTTTTGAAAAGTTTTTAATAAACCTTCTATAATACCTAACATGTCCTAGAAAAGATTGAAGAGTCTTTAAATTAGTTGGAGCTAGTAATGTAGATATGACTCTTACTTTCTCATCATCCATCCTTATCCCATCTTTAGAAATAATATGCCCTTACACTATGTCACATGTAGCCATCAAGTGACTTTTTTCCCAACTTAATTTTAAATTTTTAACAGTACATTTATCTAGGACATGTTGGAGATGTTGAAAATTTTTATCATAAGTATTCCCATAGACAGAAAAATCATCCATAAAAACTTCAACATAATCTTCTAAAATATCAGAAAATATTGAAATCCTAACTCTTTGGAAAGTAGCTGGTGCATTACAAAGGCCAAAAGACATTCATTTATAAGCAAAATTTCCATAATGACATGTAAAGGTTGTTTTATGTTCATCTTTAGGGGAAATGGTGACTTGATTGTATCCACTAAATCCATCCAAAAGACAATAATATTCATGTCCTTCTAACTTTTCTAGAATTTGATCTATGTATGGTAATGAAAAATGGTCTTTCTATTTCTTTTGGTTTAACTCTACATTTTCCATCCTTTTTTGAAACTACAGTAACGAGGCTTACCCATTCACTATCAACTATTGGATAAATAATCCCTTCTTTTCAAAGTTTTGAAATTATATCCTTAACAATTTGTTTTAAGGTTGGATTAATTTATCTTAGGGGAATTCTTACTAGTTTTACATTGTCCTCTAGATAGATATGATGTTCGTAGATGTTGGGTGAGATTCCTTGATGAAGGTCCTCATAACTCCCATGCAAATGTCTCAAACTTTCTACGTAAAACTTCTAATAATTTTCTTTCTTGATCATTAGTAAGTTGGAAATCTATTATTAATGGTTTATTTTGATCTAGGAAAACATACTTAAGTGTACTAGGTAGTTCTCTAAGATCTAAGGAATCTTTATTTAAAGGTTGAATTATTTCTCCAATATTCTCTAAGCCCAAATCCAAATTTTGATAAAGGAGATCTTGTTGTTGTTTAGTTGAGGTGTCTAAAGGTCCTTCCTCAAAATTATTCAACACTAAAGTTTCCCTATCTTGTGCCATTGTTGAAATGGATAAAGTGTAGAGCATTCTTGCTTCCTTCAAGTCTACATTTAAACGATCTCATTGTACATTATCATATATATTTAGTGTAAAAGTAAGATTTGCAAAGGATAGTTGAAGTTGTCCAAATCTACAATTAATTACCGCATTAGCTATTGCTAACCAAGGTCTACATAATATAGAAGGAAAATAATCAGAATATAGAAGGAACAAACTGCAAGAGCTTCGCTACAAATGATAAAAAGATACCTAAGAGAGGCGGAAGCCCTCTTATTTATAGGTCGGAACACGCTCTGCATAAACGGGGCCACGTCGATGCATGGAAGGATGCGTCGACAAGCCCCGGTTGATGGGGCTACGTATACGGGGCCGCATCGATGCGGTCGCATATACGGGGTCCCGTATATGTGTCCTAGTAAACGCATGACCAAATGACACTTCATCATACCCCCACGATCGAGTAAAACCTTGTCCTCAAGTTCCTCTTACAATTTGGAAGTATGGACTTTTATTTACAACACACATGACTTGACACACACACACATGACACAACATCAATTTTACCAAGTGCCCGAGTGTACAGAGAAGGAAAAATTACAAAAATGATGGTGTTTAGAGATAAAATTGAACACCCTGCCGGTCCTAGAGTCTCTGCAGTGTAGAAGGATGCAAAAATTGCCGAAGAAGATCACACCATCCTCGGTGGCGGTGGTTCCGATGGACCTTCACCAACCTCTGCCTGATGCGGTGGTGGTGGCATGAATGATGGCTATCCTGCAGTAGCTGCAACTTCTAGAGGCAATCCAAAAGCCTCCAAAAGGACCCTCATTTTTCCTCTTTGCTTCTAGGATCGTTCATTGTCCAAGTGGCTTCACCAATGTGTGTTGGAACTAGAACCTCCCAAGGGCATGGCAACACAGGAAGGAGCTCTTTCAAATTGACGAACCAAGCTACGAATGATTTTCGTTCGATATCAAACGCTCAAATTGATGTCTGCAGCTGCTGGTAGTCAGTCATCCGATGGGTCAAGTTCTCCGCGACCACATGTTGTCCTTCAAAACTTGTGCAGAGAACCTCAAGTTCCAAGTTTGCTGTTTCCAGTTTCTGCTTTGTTTCTTTGTGTGCTTGGAACTCGCCCTTGTATAAAGAATATGAGGCAACCACTTGCTTCTCTAATTTGGACCATAGTCTCCCAACTATGAGCATGGCTAGGTTTGCATAGTGAAGGTTGGTGAGCTCCATATACTCTATCATTTCTTCAATCTACAACACCTTGAGGTGGATTTCAGCTTGATTGTAGGCATTCAACCCATCAAAGATAGGTTGCCATACCTCACCTCCTTCTCAGAGCTACTGGAGCACTTGGTTTAGCTCAGCCTTCACGAATTGAATCTGTTTTTCATTTACTTCCTTTTGCAATCCCACTTGGTCCCTGTAATGATTCTTGACCTTTTCAAATTTTAGGGCCTCGTTCTTCCAAGCGACGATTTCGATGGTAGATTTCTGTTGCAGAGCTCGAACCTCCTCCATGGACAGATCTTTGTTCTCAACGGTCAAACTTCTTACATCAACACTCACCCTAGCTAGCTCTTCTTGCTATTGGTGAATAAAATTTTTCATGTGCTTGTTTTCAGCACCAACATTCCGTAGGCGATGGACCTCCACGATCAACCTGAGGTTTTCTTGGCAAACCTTTGCCAAGTCCTTGTCTAAATGATATGTCTATGCATCTTCCAAGGCCTTATCAAAGATCACCGACTCTCGCTCATCCTCAACTATTTGAAGTTTAACCTGAAGCTGTTAAAAAGCTTCATCTCTGGTGAGCTCACGGCTGATGAGAGCTGGATTGGCAAGTTGGGCTCTTAACTAGGTGACTTTCATTGCCAAGCGTTGACATGTGGCTTGAGTAACCTCAAGTTTCCCTTGCAAAATGAGGCTCTTACCCCTTGCCGAAAGCAACTCCAACTGGGTTGTGGTTATGTTATCCGAAAGATCAAAGACATCCAGAAGCAGTTTCCTGGTTCCCACTAGTCGGTCCAACAATTCTTCGTGTTGTGTTGCATCAATCCTGCTACGTGAAGTTCCAGTAGATGCCTGTACATCTTGAAGTCCATGTACATCTGGTACAGGCACCACCGATGCATTGAGAACCGTAGCAATTGTATCAACAACCACTTCGACTGCAATCTCCTATCCCTGGTGCTTCATCACCAAGAATGTCACCCCTTCACCATCTTCCAAGCATACCGAGAAGGTAGTAGCATTCCCTAAAATTTCAAGAAACATATGTTGGGTTGATACTGTTACCTCTCGGATGCTAGGATCTGTTCTTGCTAGCACTTGTGTTCGGGAGGCAAAGAACATTGGCCCTCCTCTTTCTAATAAACTGACTGATCGAGCCACTTGCTCCAGGTGGCACATTGCAAGGTGATAAACCGAAGGGTCTTCCCTTCCACCAATCCTACTAGATTGCTCTTTCTGGCTCAAGAGAGATTATCAAATTTCGCGGATGTGTTCTGCGATAGTTTGCGAACCCGACCTTGTTGTTTGTGCAGGTGGTGGAAGTGGTTACTACTCTTCCTCCATCTATGTAGTGGCAGGAGTCATATCTTTCATCATTTCATGCCATGAGGCAATCGGGGTGTTTCGGAGTGTATCATTGGTGTAGTGTGCTATCCTTGCCCATTTGCACAATTTTCTGATTAGGCAGGGGAAGGGGAGAGCTCGTCTTCCATGTTCCCTTTCGACGAACTTCTTTTCAATTTCCAAGAATATCAATTGTGGGAGACTCATTGGAAATTTTTCACTCAAGGTGGCATAGGCACAAGCGAAGAAGGCTATGATTTTACTTGATCTTACCGTTGGGTTTAGATGATAAGACGTGATCTTGGAATATACCCTCTTCATAGTGGTTAAGGTGCTGAACTCCTTGCGATCTACCCCATAGCACCACTGGATCCACTCCCCTTTTACCTTAGGGTCTGCTTATTTTGGGACCTCTGCCACATCTTCTCCGATCTCTGGCAACCTCAAAGCTTGCATTATTTCCTCTGCAGAGTAAGAGACATAAATGTCCTTAATTTGTACTCTGGACCCCAGTTGTCGATTTGTCCAGAAGAGATAGGTTTCTCCTAGGTACCATTCACCACTAGTTGTGATGATCAGCCACATAGGAGAATTTTCCAATTGGAGTCTCACATCTTCTGATGCATTTTCGAGAAATGGTCCAAAGTTTAGCTCTTATAGGATCATCCGTTGCACTTCTCGTGGCTTGATAGCATCAAGAAAGGCTTGGGTCAGGGTGACCTTAAGCCTTGGTGCTATCCCTAGAGTTTCATCTCCCTGCGATTGCTCGTTGGGCATCTTCTCTTTAGGAATCTAATGGAAAAATTCCACATTAGGTCCTTCATGGAGGGGGACAGTTGCATGAGAGCCCTCCGCATGCTCTAGTTGTTGCATGCCTCATCCCCTTCCCGTTCATGGACACTTGTCCCTCAGTTGTGATGGTCCTTCATCCCCTTGGATGCCTCGGTTTGGGTGCCATCTACAACGAACATAACCACCCATTAGACTATGCATAAGTAGCTCAAAATGGTCCTTATACACCTTCTCAGTTCGACTAAGTTATGTTGTTGGCACGGGCAATCCATTAAATCCCCCAAAGTATTAATTCATGGGTTAGAGCCAAAAACAACAAAGGGTGAGTTGGAGTTTTAAACGGTTGTTTTCGTTTCTTCACTTAGAGGTGCGAAGTCTTAATTCACTAATTAATTAATTAATTAATTACACATAGGC
>MNCI01007385.1:262803-287049 GCA_015680685.1 Gnetum montanum
ACTGAGAGCATACCTCCAGTTGCTTAAAAGGGCAAGGATCGGTTGATGTGGACGCGTGATGGAATGTAGGTGCTTGGGAAGAAGTTAGGTAGAAAAAATGACAAAATCTCTCCCCAATTTGTTTGTAAAATGATGAAAAATTGAAAGGCGTAGCAGGTATATATAGGGAGCTAGGGTTGTGTCGACGGGGTCGTGTATACAAGGCCGCGTATACGTAGGGGGCTGCGTATACGAGGCCCCATATACGTAGGGGGTCACACCCGTTGACCAGTGTTGACTAGCCCAAAAAAAAGCTGAAAAGATGAATATAAAATGTTAAATTGGGGCAGTTGAAGAGTGTGAGAGACTGGGAATGCAATCAAGAACATGAGGAAGGTAAACAAGGCTAGAAAAAGAGTCAAACGTTGGAGAATTTGGGAAAAAGAACTCCGCGGGGAAAGAATCGAGCGATGGGACATTTAAAATAATCAACCACAAAATTAAAAGGATGGGAGACTAACAAGTGGGACCAGGAATATGCAAGTGGATCCTCCCCATAACAGGTGAATATGCAAGTGGGTCCTCCCCATAGTAGGTGGTAGCCTTAGTAGCCCTTGCATATCCTCAACATCGGAGTCCGTGGCCCCGGGGTTAAGAAATGGAGCTCGCAAGTTAATACTCTGACCCAAGAGATCCCACCAAGGTATTAGTAGTACATGGAAATCACGACAAACTATCAAAACATAAGATGGGCAGTGAGGTGAGTTCAAGAGAAAAATGGGTGAGAGAGAGATGAGAGGAGTGGAATTATAATCATTAGTCACATGAAACCCCATGTGAATTTGTGGTTAAGTGACCCGGTAGGACCGTTCCTGAGTTTAGACCCAAAACAATCCACATACAGTGACCTCGTAGCAACAGGCGAAGCCCCATCCGTCCACCAAGTAGTAGAGTGTACCCATAGGAAACCACCACTCCAATAGACGTGAGAAGAAGGACGTGAAACGGGGCGCAGTTAGAGGGGATAGGGTGAGTCCCATAACTCATTTTGGTGGCCCGTGAGAGGTGGTCTAAGGGGTGTGCTTTGAATTCCCACATAGTGATGATTTTATTTTCTTCATTTTCTTGTTATTTCGTGGGAACCACACCATGCAAAAACCCATGCTTGTTTGCATGAATTCGACCAAGGGGTGTGCTTTGAATCCTCTTTTTTTTTTGAATTTTTGAATTTTTTTGATGAGGACCACACCATGCAAGGTCGAATTGCCTAGTGGCTTCCTTGTAGAAAAGGATGTGGAGTGGTAAGAAATCCGTAAGGACACATCGGCAACCCAGGGAACAAAAGAGGACAACGAATGTTGCATTCCCCTTGAAGTCACACCTAATTTAAACCGTTGGGTCATCCCCTGAGTCTGGGAACTACACAAGTCACACATTAATTACAATGTTTTTAAGTGAAGGAGTTGCATGTTCCCAAAGGAAGGCAAACCATGGAGTGGGTGGAGGAGTGGATGACATGGACTCAGTGCCAGTTTTATGAGATGAAAAATAGACGTAAAGTCCAAGAACAACAAATGCGAGGGCAGAAGCGAGATAAACTAGGTGGACTATTTTACACAACCTATCGCAACGAAAACCATCTGCGCCAGACACCTGACGACAATAATACATCTTATTAGCAAACAATTGAAAATTAAACACACATCTACTTATAGATAAACAACAACAAAGAAATGGAAAAATAACTAAAGAAAGAAAAAATTAGCAAGAATTGGCAAATGTATGAACGATGTTGAAAAACAAAAAAGTGTAAAACAAAAAATTTCAAAAAATAACGAGGGACATAGTGGAATGGGTTAGCATGGGCGATGGTCTCCCCCACGACTGGGTGGAAAGGAGGAGACGCAAAATATGGAGTGAGGCTGTCCTGGTGATCATGAGGCGGTAACACTAGTTAAGTGGAGCCCATGACAAGGTTTGAGTTCCAAGGGCTCTTATTTGAGGCTTTCAGTGATTTGCAACCTTCCCTAGTCACCATGGTCATCAACAATGGAGACTTACTAATGAACCTCTTTCATTTTATCCATGATTTCTATGTGGGCTCGTATAAGCTCCTCAGATAGTTCCATGCATAATGTGCTGCTAGCAAGATTAGTTGTCGACCACTAGGTGCCTTCTTGAGTTGTGGCTACTGCGTATAGGCACTGCTAAACCAGAAATTCTTTGGTACACCGACTGCATGCTTGAATGTATGTCCGCTTGGCAGACCATAACTCCTGCACACAGTTGCACCCTGAATCATTGTACATGATGCATGGAATGCTCTTCTTCTCAATCTTTCCAAAAGGATTTTTCTTTGAAATTTCAAGGGAAAGATCTCGGAGTCCTAATCTTGCATCCACCTTGCTCAGCCAGGCACCTCCCATTATGATTGGGAAGTTTTCCTTGCAATTCTCTACACAGATGACAAGGAAATCAGTAGGGTAGGACCACCCGCAAACGGTGGTCACAATGTCCTCCACCACTCCCAAGGGAACAATGATGGACTGGTATTCTAGTTCGAGCCTAATGTTGCTCTTCTTTAATGAGGGCATGTTCCAGTTCTTGTAAATGTCATGAGAGATCAAATTGACCCTTGACCCTGAGTCCAGAAGAGCTTTACATGGCTCATTACCTACCACCTGAAGATAGATGAGGGGGCTTCCTGGATCAGTCGATTTCCAGGGAAGATGACCTACCTTTATCTAGTCGATCACTACGTGTGTGAGCATGACCATTTGTACGTTGAAGGGCATTTGATTTGAAGGCTACTCAAGTGATGGAATAGTGGAGGTGGTTTGAAGTTCAAAGGCACTAGCTACAGGTGTATGTGAGGGTATGTTCAGATTGTTGGGCCGAAAAAGAGGACGTTTTCATGGTTTGGGTTCTGGTCCACTCGGTTGAGGTGTCGGTTGTAGGTTGACAGCCCTCGTAGCATTTTTTTGATGTGGTTGTGGTAGTATCTCCCCTTGCATAGGTGGAGCAAGTCGTAGTTGAGTGGAATGTTGTGGAGAAGGAGTGACAGGATAAGGTGACGAAAGATAGTAAAGATGTGAGCTTTCCCCCACTGGGTGATGGAGATTGTGGTTAGAAATATTCTGGGGGATGGTAATAATTCTGAAATGCGACCTAACTGGAAGAGTCCCATGGAGAGACTGGTTGCTAAATGTAGTACCCATAGGGATCTGGTTGTCGATAAGGGTACTGCTGCCTTGGAGGTGGCATCCCCCACACTTGTGGGTGCTGCCACTACTGAAAGTGTTCATAAGGTTGTGGGGGCGGTCCACTTGGATAATATCCTTACCGCTGGTGGAACTGGCTGGAATTGCCTTGTGGGTAAGGCAACCTTTGGGGTGTTTTCCTCTGTGCCAAATGAGGATTCAATGCGTACACCCTAGACTCTTGAAGATGTGACACCACAGGACAACACCCCTTAGGATGTTCGTATTGGCATATGCCACATTCATCATCTTCCTCTGTGTCAGAGTCTGCAACTTGTTCTACTACAGCAACTTTGCCCTTACCCTTATGATGGGCACGTTCAGCTTCCTTCTTCCTACGCCGATCATAATCATTACCTTGTTCTCTGGACTCTTCTGCAATTTTCAACACACTTTGGAATTTTTCGTCCAAATAATCCCACATCTTATCAACCTTTGCCGATATTTCAAATGCAAACTTTTTTAAGGGCAAGGTTTTCCGGTTCACTGCTGCCTCCAATGGTGATTCCTCCTCATCTTCGCAAAATCGAACTTCCCTCTTTCTAAGGGAGGGACCTCGGTTAAACTCCTCTGCACTCTCCTTCTTTCTGAGTTCCCCCTCTTCTTTGGCCACTTACTCAAGGAGACACTGCAGTTGAGGGGCCCTTAGTTCTGATAATCGTCCCTAAGCATACAGGCCAAGGGTCTTTCTTGTTTCAAAGCGGAGCCCATCAATGATATGGTGAAGTTGTGCCCGCTGAGAGTAGCCATGACTAGGGCACCGATGTAGCAATGAATAGTACCTACTCATGGTTGTATCCAAGGGTTCATGATTCCCTTGCTTCCAACCTTGGATTTAACATCTCAGATTCGCCACATGGGAATACGTTTGATACTTGTCATTGAAAATCTCAAGAATCGTACTCCATCTTTTGATTGATTTCGGTTCCAAAATCGGTACCAACTTTCTGCTTCCTTGATGAGTGTACAAGGGAACAGCTTAAGCTTCTGCCAATCATTATCAATATTCTGTAGGGTGCAAGCATCATGGAACGCTTGCAAGTGAGCTTGCGGATTACAATTGTATCCCCCTTCAAACTTGGAAAGATTGTTCATATCAATGCGTCTGATTTGGCTATCCTTCAAGTGCCTACTAAGGATCTAAACAGCCTCAGCAATATGAAGCATTCTTCGAGTAGCCATCAATGGTTCATCTGATTCATAATCTTGCTGAGCACCACGGTGTCTATGACGATTCTGGCTACCCCTCCTTTCATGATGGTGAGGCTCGCACGATTGGTCACATGCTTCCTCACGCTATTCCTTTTGGTCCTTACAACCACCATCACCTTGCTCCTTCCTACCACGTTTGTGATCAAAGTCTAAACTAGATGAAGGTAGTGGGGAGCGAGAGGATGGAGAAGAGGGAGAGGGATCGCCACAACCCTGGTGTCAATCTCCCCCTCTACTCTGGCAGTGGCCCTAATCTTTTTGCCCATCTTTGCCTATGTCATGACTTTTTTGACGTTACCCTCCATCCTCCTGAGGATCTCGGTCACTTGATTGCTTGTTCTGGATGATTGACTGAAGGATCTAGTGCCCCAAAGGAAGTTCAACCGAATGGGAGTCATGAAACATAGGCTCCCCATCATCCTACAACCCTTGCAAGAATAAGGGGTTACTGAATTATTTCTCCTTCATGTGTTCATACCGTTCTACCTACTGCTGATCTCATGCTCGTTGGGCCTCAATGGGATGATAGTCCCAGTAGTCATGGTCCTCCATGACATACTCCATATCGCGGTCCTGGATGCCTAGTCTACCAAGATTATGGAATAGCATTCCAGTAGCTGATTAGTCAGATGGTAGTATGATGTTGTCTTCCATGTCCTGCCACCACAGATGCTCATCTTGATGTAGGATGAATGTGAATTCAGGGACATATTCATCAGGATGCTTGTATACCACCCGACATTCTTGGGGCACCGGTGGGTTGGATACATCTTGCCTGTGAGAAGACATGTTGGATGTTAGATGATCCATTTAATCAGTGTACCTTACTTTTTGCTTAATCCGCCTAGCATGAGTAAATGTCACTATCCTGGGTCCATTCCAATGATGTAAATAATAATTTTGCTAAGGTTAAATGATGCATGTACGACTAACAGTCCCTGGCAAT
Source organism: Gnetum montanum (assembly GCA_015680685.1). Taxonomy (NCBI): domain Eukaryota; kingdom Viridiplantae; phylum Streptophyta; class Gnetopsida; order Gnetales; family Gnetaceae; genus Gnetum; species Gnetum montanum. The sequence continues at coordinate 268,201 of MNCI01007385.1, forward strand.
GGTGCCAATGATGAGCGGCTAGGTACCCCTACGCCCAACCATGCGAATCACGGGCATTCACACGCGACTCGGTCGAATTCTATAGACTGTAAGCACCTAACATATACCAGACCTTTAACCAACAAAACCCTTTGTTAGAATGGTCATTGTCTTCCCAACCTCACTTGTGGCATTCTAATGGCGATGGTTAAGTGAGATTGAGGCAACTGGTTTTTATAGCTTTTTACTTTATCTTTTGACATCTAATTAAGGTATGGAAAGTAAGGAATGAAATATTATCTAATATATAATTATCCTAATCTATAACTTAACTATTCGTAGCATAAGTATCTGATCCCATATTTCGTGCACATCCTAAGCATCCCCTAACCACTACTGGGTTACCAGACGTTAAGCATCATTGGGTTGCCAAGCGTTGGGTTTATGTTCGAGATGGTCGTACTTATGGTTTCTACGAACTATAAATGAGCGATAACGATTAAAATAATAACAAGAGAAATTTAAGAACTATTAAAGCATAGAAATATTAAACTATTAAATGCATTAAATAACTAAGTCCAATTGCTGCAAGGAATGATTGAAAAGCTCATCTTTATTATTGTTCACGCCAATGGGCTCAGGTACATCAGCGCTCGAATAAAGAGCCGGACACCTTTCTTACACCTACTGCGGGCACTTGGAAAATATTCTATCTCTCATGGGAACAAACTGTAAGAGCTTCGCTACAAATGACAAAAAGGTACTTAAGAGAGGTGGAAGCCCTCTTATTTATAGGCTGGAATAGGCTCCGCGTAAATGGGGCCATGTCGACACATGGAAGAATGTGTCGACAGGGCCACGTATACAGGGCTGCGTCGACGTGGCCACACATACAGGACCTCGTATACACGGCCTAGTAAATGCATGACCAAATGACACTTCATCATCAAGCATCCTAGCCATTTCAAAAGGCATGATATTAATGCTGACACCTAAATCCAATAGAGCATTTTTTATTACTTAGCCATTTATTTTAATTGGGATGGTAGAGACTCTTAGATCTTTGTATTTTGGAATCTCATGACTTTGTATAACTTGAGAAAGATTATCAACCAAATAAACTTGTTTAGGCATTTTTTACTTTCTTTTCATAGTGCATAATTCCCTTAAGTATTTAGCATAAAGAGGTGTGTCTTTTACCACTTGTTCCAAAGGAATATGTAAATACAATTCACTAAACATTTTTATGAGATGGGCTTTAGTTGTGAAATCCTCTTGTAATCATTTAGTAAAAGAAGGTAAAATTGGTTGTGTAGAGAACAATGGTTGTTCTTTTTCCCTAGCTGGTTAATCTTCCTTATTTACTATTTGTGGCTGAATGTCTTCTTGTGTTCCTAGCTCCTAAAATCTCACCTTCTTTTGGGGTTTAGGTTTAATTTTTTTCCACTCCTTGTAGTAATGGAATGTAATTGCTCTTTTCCCTTTCTTTGAGATGTGGGATTGGGTTCAAGTTGGGATGGTAACTCATTTTTAGTTAAGTCTTGAAATCTTCTTCGAGTCTCACTCATGAATTGTCTCATTTCTTCTATGAAAGAAGTAAGGCTTTGGGTGAGTTTATCCAAGTGTTCATTAGTTGGGTTTTTGAATCGCCTAAAATTATTTTGAGGATATTGTTGTGGGTAAAATTCTCATTAAGGAAAGTGCATTGTTCGTTGGCTTTTATATTGTTGAAAAGCCTTTACTGACTCTTGCATTTCCTCTTGATAATATAATAAGGCTAGATTGGTTATTTGGTCATGTTGGGGGCCACCACAAATATTGCATATTTCACTTTGAATTCCATGAGCTTATTTCTTAATTAATCATGTTAACTCATCCACTTTTCTATTTAACTATTTTATGTGTTGGGTCATTCCCTACATAATGTTGGGTTTTGGCCAACATTAACTTTAGTCTACAAGTGAATCTATAATTCTCCAACCATCTTCCTGTGTCACATTTGAAATATTTCCTCCATATGCAAAGTCAACGTTTTGCCTACAATAATGTAATAAGCCTTCTACGAAGGCTTGAATTAATTGATGGGCTGGAAATCCATGGTTTGGATTCTTTATGCATAATCCTTTAAATCTATAAAAGGTACTCTCATAATCTTCATCCTCATGTTGCATAAAACTCATTAATTACTTCTTTAATTAATACAACCTATCATTAGAAAGAAATATTTGTAGGAAAGCATTCTTAAACTCATCCCATGAACTAATTTGTGTTCTAAGGGTTTGTAGCCAAAAATCAACTTTACTGTTAAAGGTTGATTTAAAAGAAATCATCTTAGTTTCATCCCCACTTTGAGGTGCTAACATAGCTAATGTTGTTTCAAATTCTCTTATGTGGGTAATTGGATCCTCGTTATTTTTTCCCTTAAAGATAGGTAATAAGTGAATATTTTTAACCTCTACATCTCTTCTTTGTGAAAAAACCAACAAGCCTTAAGGTATGATAAATTCTCTTTAATTCAATAACTCTCAAAGGGTTTTTCCTAGGTAAGGTTGGCCATTTGGAACATTGGAACTCAAACTCCCCAAGAAGAATGGTATGGAACCTAAGAAAAATGGGGGAGGTGTATGATGTGAAGATGATCCCATCATGTAAGTGGAGGTTACTATTGAGGTTACTATAGGATTTGGTATAGAAATAGAGACTAATGGTGAAGTTTGTAAATTCAAAGTACTTATTGGTTGGGTAGTTCCTCCAATTATGGTTACATAAGTTGATTTTAGGATAGTATTTTGAAATCCTACTCCTGTAGTTGAACTCATGGTTAATATTTTAGGAGTTGAAATATCAAATAGATGATTAATAGATATGGAAAAATCAGAACTTAATTGTGTTGGTTCCTCTTGGTTTTGTTTTTGATTGACATTTGTACATTTATAAAGACTAAGAGTGCTCCTAAAAGGTTGAATTCATGTTTGTTTCTTTGGTTGCTTTGTTAGTTTCATTTAATAAGAACACTCTTCGTTGGCACATTCATGGGCTACCATTTCCAAGAATTTACACACTAATTTAACGGCTCCTATTATTGTGGCTTTAATTGCAACTTTTTTAATAGTTTCAACTGGTTGTACAATAAGAGGAGTTGATTCTTAGGATTTTTCCTTATTTTTTTTATTTTTTAATGTAAGAAAATAAGTAAAAGAAACCATTTCTCAAATTACTTAAATGAAAGAAACATAAAATAAATTTTACCTGAAATATGAAATTACAAAATGAAATTAAAGCATACAGAACTCTTGATGATGATTAACTTTTGTCGGCTTCCCCGACAGTGGCACCAAACTGGTAAAATTTGTTGCTAGATATCTTTAAAATTTGTCTTTCCTTTGTTGTAGAGATTGTCACCTTGTTTGGTCCTAATCCACAAGTTGTATCCCATGGAGGAACGATTCAAAAGTTAAAAAGGTCATCAAGACATAAAACAACGATTATATCAAGATTCAATTGTGAACACCACACTTATGGTTGTCACCCATAAGTAAAATCAATAATATTTCATCTTAACTTCTAACATTAAGTTCAAAGATTAATATAACTAATTAATCCAAATTAAATTTAAATCAACTTATCAAGAATAAAGAAGATTACAAAGAATACATCACCTAATTTGTAACCATTCTCTTGTTGTCTCCACAGTGCAATAATTTCCCAACCTTAAAACATTGTTGGCTGTTAATTATCACAAAGCATCAACACTCTTCCTTCACAATTTTGTGCAAAAAAAAAAAATTTCAAATCTGATGTGGTTCTCCTAATAGAATCCTTTGTATGTTGTTTTTTCAATACAATGTGGAGTATCTTATTTATACTCCACAATGTTACAAAAATGTTTAAAAATAGACCTTTATAATAATAGGTTGATATGAAACCAATCCATAATAATAGGTGTAAATGTAAGTATGGCATATTTAATATGTTTGATTAGTGTGAAATCTCTAAAGCAATGAAAGAGGCGTGTGATGATGTTTTAATAAATTCATGCTCAATGCTTCTGCATACTTTAAATAACCACAATTAGTGTAAAGTCCACATGGCCAAAGTGAATGTTAATGCAACTAATATTACAAAAGTTACTACACAACTTTTCTATTTTCTAGCATTTGGCTACCTACAAGCCGGAGTCCACATGGCCAAAGTGAATGTTAATGCACCTAATATTACAAAAGTTACTACACAACTTTTCTATTTTCTAGCATTTGGCTACCTACAAGCCAGAGTCCACATGGCCAAAGTGAATGTTAATGCACCTAATATTATAAAAGTNTCTCTCCTATTTTTAAGTTAGTTTATTTTTATCCCCGCTATTTTTAAGTTAGTATGTTTTTATCCCTTATTTTTAAGTTAGTGTTATTTTTATCCCCCCTATTTTTAAGTTAATTTATTTTTATCCCCCTAGTTTGTTTGTATCCCCCCTATTTTTAAGTTAGTTTATTTTTATCTCCCCTATTTTTAAGTTAATTTGTTTTTATCCTCCCTATTTCTAAGTTAGTTTAATTTTATCCTCCCCTATTTTTAAGTTAGTTTGTTTTTATCCCCCTTATTTTTAAATTAGTTTGTTTTTATCTCTGTTATTTTTAAGTTTGTTTTTATCCCCACTTTTTCTCAAGTTGGGAGATTATATATTGTATCGTACTAGCATGTTCATCCCTTGCCTTTGCAGCTCCGGGTGCCCAACCACATTACCTTAAACACACTGAGGAAGGGTGAAACTCCCTGAAAATGTTTTGTGTCAGTGTAATGTAATGTGATAAGTCTTTCTTTGTTTTCAGTTTTTCAATTTTATTCTTTTTTTCTTTTTAACTGCTTTACCGTCCCTTACTAAGTCACACAAAACTACACTAAAAAATTTTATTTTTATCTCGTCGCCCTAGTGAGGTCGAACCCTACTTGCCAGCCCCAATGCTGCTGCTATTTCTAGATCTTAGCCAATTTCAATTTTCTTATTTTTTGGTTAGTGATTTTTCTCTGCAAGTTCATCACGGTTGATTCACGCTGCTGGACTTAGTGGACCACAACAAAAGGTTTCATCCTAATCTCCATGATTTGGGAAATCGCCTAACTTTTTATGGATCTTTTCAATTTTGGTGGTGATTTCACCATACCAGTTTCTTTGCAGCTCTCAGCATCGTTATAGCCTTTGTTTTCCATCGTTCTTGTTTCCTATCTCAATTTCCACCACCACCGCTGTTGCTTTCGTTGTTGCCGCTGCCTCCACCACTATCACTGCCACGCAACCACCGCTGTTACTTTCGTTGTTGCCATTACCTCCGCCACCGTCGCTGCCACACAACCACCGTTGCTATGCCACCGCCATCACCGCTGTCGCAACCACGTTCACCATAACTGCCACCACTACCGCTGGTGTTGTTTTTGATGAATTTCATTCTCCCCTTCTTTTCCTTCTCCTTTCCCTTTTCCCCCTATTTTTAAGTTTGTTTGTTTTTATCCCCACCCCCCCCCCCCCCCCCCTATTTTTAAGTTAGTTTATTTTTATCCTCTCTATTTTTAAATTAGTTTATTTTTATTTTCCCCTATTTTAAAGTTAGTTTGTTTTTATCCCATATTTTTAAGTTAGCTTTTTTTTATACTCGCTATTATTAAGTTAGTTTCTTTTTATCTCCCCTATTTTTAAGTTAGTTTGTTTTTATCCCCTTTTCTTTTCAAGCTGGGAGATTATATATTGTATCGTACTGACATGATCATCCCTTGCCTTTGCAGCTTCGGCTACCCAGCCACATTACCTTAAACATACTAAGGATGGGTAAAACTTCCCGAAAACGTTTTGTATTAGTGTAATGTAATATGATGAGTCTTTCTTTGTTTTCAATTTTTTAGTTTTGTTCATTTTTTCTTTTTAGCTGCTTTACCGTCCCTTACTGAGCTGCACAAGATCACACTAAAAAATTTTAACCTTAAAAAAAAAATTTCTCGTTGCCTTAGTAAGGTTGAACCCTACTTGTCAGCCCCAATGTTGCTACTATTTCTAGATCCTAGCCAATTTCAATTTTCTTATTTTTTTAGTTAGTGATTTTTCTCTACAAGTTCATCACAGTTGATTCACGCTACTAGACTCAGCAAACCATGACAAGAAGCTTCATCCCAATCTCCATGCCTTGGGAAACCACTCAACCTTTCGTGGATCTTTCCAATTTTGGTGGTGATTTCACCATACTAGTTCTTTTGCAGCTCTCAGTGTCGTTACAACCTTTGTTTTTCACCGTTCTTGTTTTCCATCATTCTTGTTTCCCATCTCAGCTGCTATCGTCGCCGCCATCACCGCTGCTATGCAACCGTTGCTGCTATGCCATCGCCATCGTCGTTGCCGCAATCATGTTCGTCGCAACCATTGCCACTACCGCTACTATTGTTTTCGATGAATTCCATTTTTTTCCATTCTCCCCTTATTTTCCTTCCCTTTTCCCTTTCTCCTCTATTTTTAAATTAGTTTATTTTTATCCCTTCCTATTCTTAAGTTAGTTTATTTTTATCCCCCTATTTTTAAGTTAGTTTGTTTTTATCTTTCGTATTTTTAAGGTAGTTTGTTTTTATTCCTGCTATTTTTAAGTTAGTTTGTTTTTATCCTTTATTTTTAAGTTAATTTGTTTTTATCCCCTCTTATTTTTATGTTAGTTTGTTTTTATCCTTCCTATTTTTAAATTGGTTTGTTTTTATCTCTCTATTTTTAAGTTAGTTTATTTTTATCTCCCCTATTTTTAAGTTAATTAGTTTTCATCTCCCCTATTTTTAAGTTAGTTTTTATCCCCCTTATTTTAAAATTAGTTTGTTTTTATCCCCCCTATGTTTAAGTTAGTTTATTTTTAAGTTAGTTTGTTTTTATCTTTTCTATTTTTATTCCCCTTATTTTTAAGTTAGTTTGTTTTTATCCCCTATTTTTAAGTTAGTTTTTTTTATCACCCCTATTTTTAAGTTAGTTTGTTTTTATCTTCGCTATTTTTAAGTTAATTTATTTTTATTCCCTATTTTTAAATTAGTTTGTTTTTATCCTCCCCCTATTTTTAAGTTAGTTTTTTTTATCTTCCCTATTTTTAAGTTAATTTGTTTTTCTTCCCTTTATTTTTAAGTTAGTACTGGTATACTTATCCTTTGCCTTTGCAGCCTCGGCTACCTAGCCACATTACCATAAACACACTGAGAAGGGGTGAAACTGCTCGAAAACGTTTTGTGTCAATGTAATGTGATGAGTTTTTCTTTGTTTTCAGTTTTTCAATTTTATTCCTTTTTTCTTTTTAGTTGCTTTACCGTTCTTTACTGAGTTGCACAATATCACACTAAAAAATTTTAACCCTAAAACTTTTTTTTATCTCATTGCCTTAGTAAGGTTGAACCCTGCTTGCCAGGCTCAATGCTACTGTTGTTTCTAAATCCTAGCCAATTTCAATTTTCTTATTTTTTGGTTAATGATTTTTCTCTGCAGGTTCATCACGGTTGATTCACACTACTAAACTCAGCGGACCACGGCAAGAGACTTTATCCTAATCTCCGTGCCTTGGGAAACCATCCAACTTTTTGTGGATCTTTCCGATTTTGGTGGTGATTTCACCATATTAGTTCTTTTGCAGCTCTCAACGTCGTTACAATCTTTGTTTTCCACCATTCTTGTTTCCCATCTCAACTGCCATATCCGTCGTCGCCACCGCTGCTTTCGTTGTTGCCACTGCCACCGTCGCCATGCAACCATCACCACTATGCCGCTGTTGTCACCACTGCTGTTGTTTTCAATGGATTCCATTCTTCCCTTCTTTTCCTTCCCCTTTCCCTTTCCCCCATATTTTTAAGTTAGTTTATTTTTAAGTTAATTTTTTTTATCTTCCCTATTGTTAAGTTAGTTTATTTTTATCCTCATATTTTTAAGTTAGTTTATTTTTATCCCCTATTTTTAAGTTAGTTTATTTTTATCTTCCCTATTTTTAAATTAGTTTGTTTTTATCCCAACTATTTTTAAGTTAGTTCATTTTTATCCTTGCTATTTTTAAATTAATTTGTTTTTATCCCCCCATATTTTTAAGTTAGTTTGTTTTCATCCTCCTTTATTTTTAAGTTAGTTTGTTTTTATCTCCCTTATTTTTATCACCCCATATTTTTAAGTTAATTTATTTTTATCTCCTTTATTTTTAAGTTAGTTTGTTTTTATACTTCTCCTATTTTTAAGTTTGTTTGTTTTTATCTCCCCTATTTTTAAGTTAGTTTGTTTTTATCTCCTTTTTTTAAGTTAGTTTGTTTTTATCCTCTATTTTTAAGTTATTGTTTTTATCTCCCTTATTTTTAAGTTAGTTTGTTTTTATCTCCTATTTTTAAATTAGTTTATTTTTATCTCCCCTATTTTTAGGTTAGTTTGTTTTTATCTTCCCTATTTTTAAATTAGTTTGTTTTAATCCTCTCCTATTTTTAAGTTAGTTTGTTTTTATCTTTCCTATTTTTAAGTTAATTTATTTTTATTCATCTTATTTTAAGTTAGTACTGTCATGCTCATCCCTTACCTTTGCAGCTTCGACCACCTTGCCACATCATCTTAAACACATTGAGAATGAGTGAAATTCCCCAAAAATATTTTGTGTCAATGTAATGTGATAAGTCTTTCTGTGTTTTCAGTTTTTCAATTCTATTCCCTTTTTCTTTTTACCTACTTTACCATCCCTTACTTAGCCGCACAAGATCACACTAAAAAATTTTAATCGTAAAATTTTTTTTATCTCGTTTCCTTAATAATGTTGAACCTTGCTTACCAGCCCCAATGCTACTGCTATTTCTAAATCCTAGCCAATTTCAATTTTTTTGTTTTTTGGTTAGTGATTTTTCTTTGCAAGTTCATCACGATTGATTCATGCTACTAAACTCAACGGACCACAGCTTTTTCGATCTTAGTGGTGATTTCACCATACCAGTTCCTTTGCAGCTCTCAGCGTCGTTATAGTCGTTGTTTTCCACCATTCTTGTTTTCCATGTCAGTTGTCGTAGCTGCTGCCGTCGCTACTACACAACCGTCACCGCCACCGCTGTTGCTTTCACTGTTACCACTGCTACTACTGTCGTTGCTATGCTACCGCCGTCACCACTACCATAAACGTGTTCACCACAGTCGCTGCCACTATCGCTGCTATTATTTTCAATGGATTCTATTCTTCCCTTCTTTTCCTTCCCTTTTCTTTTTCCCCCGCTATTTTTAAGTTAGTTTATTTTCAAGTTAGCTTGTTTTTATCTCCCCTATTTTTAAGTTAATTTATTTTTATCCCCCCTATTTTTAAGTTAGTTTGTTTTTATCCCCTATTTTTAAGTTAGTTTGTTTTTATCTTCTCTATTTTTAAGTTATTTTGTTTTTATCTTTGCTATTTTTAAGTTTGTTTGTTTTTATCCTCTATTTTTAAGTTAGTTTGTTTTTATCTCCTCTTATTTTTAAGTTAGTTTATTTTTAAGTTAGTTTGTTTTGATCTCCCCTATTTTTAAGTTAGTTTATTTTTAAGTTAATTTGTTTTTATCTCCCTTATTTTTATCTCCCCCTATTTTTAAGCTAGTTTGTTTTTATCTCTCCTATTTTTAAGTTAGTTTGTTTTTATCCCCCTTATTTTTAAATTAGTTTTTTTTATCTCTTCTTTTTTTCAAGTTGGGAAATTATATATTGTATCATACTGGCATGTTCATCCCTTGCCTTTGCAACTTCGATTGCCCAGCCACATTACCTTAAACACACTGAGAAAAGGTGAAACTCCTCGAAAATGTTTTATGTCAATGTAATTGTTGATACCAACACGCCCATGCTTGCTTGCCATGGGGCCTTTGTTTATTTTTAAAAAAAAAAAGGAAAGAAGAATAAAAAATATAAAAAAATAAAAAAAAAGATGGGTTACCCTAACCTTAAAATTGGTTATAAAAAGCCATCAGGGTGATGAAGTTGAGGGAGGAGGCAGAGGAGAAGTCAGGCCAGGAAGCCCTAGGCCAATGAGGCTAGGGCCATGAAGCCTTGGACTAAACCCTCTCTCTTCCCAGATTTTCTTTTTGGCAGCGATTTAGACGGTTGGGCGTCAGCGGCAATTTAGACAGTTGGGCGTCGACAGCAATTTAGACGGTTGGGCGTCGACAGATTTTCTTTTCTGAGCAATTTAGACGGTTGGGCGTCGGCAGCAATTTAGACGATTGGGCGTCAGCAAATTTTCTTCTATTTTCACAACAATTTGGACGTTGGACGTCTGTTTCTCTCTCCTTGTTCTATCTCTATCTGTAGTTTCTCTCTCTATCTCTCTATCACTTTGTCACATGGCTCTCTTCAGCTGAGACTATTCTCGGGTTTTCGTACCCATACGGGAGGCGCCCTAGGCAATAGTCTCCTCAAATGAGTTTTTCCGGTGTTGGCATGACCAAAATTTATGCATCAACACCTTTTTGGCGCTAGAAGGAGGGCCTGAATTGACCATTTTTTTTCCTTCTTTTCCTTTTCGGTTGGGGGCTTGTCCTAACCATTTTTTTTTTTTTTTCTCTTTTCCTTTTCGGTTGGGGGCTAAGTGTTGGTACCAACACGCCCATGCTTGGCATGGGGCCTTTGTTTTTTTTTTTTTAAAAAAAAGAAGAATAAAAAAAATAAAAAATAAAAAAAAGATGGGTTACCCTAACCCTAAAATTGGCTATAAAAAGCCATCAAGGTGATGGAGTTGGGGGGAGGAGGAAGAGGAGAAGTCAGGCCAGGAAGCCCTAGGCCAATGAGACCAGGGCCATGAAGCCTTGGACTAAACCCTCTCTCTTTCCAGATTTTCTTTTCGGCAACGATTTAGACGGTTGGGCGTCGGCAGCAATTTAGACGGTTGGGCGTCGGCAGATTTTCTTTTCTGAGCAATTTAGACGGTTGGGCGTCGGCAGCAATTTAGATGGTTGGGAGTCAGCAAATTTTCTTCTATTTTCACAACAATTTGGACGTTGGACGTCCGTTTCTCTCTCCTTGTTCTATCTCTATCTATATTTTCTCTCTCTATCTCTCTATCACTTGGTCATATGGCTCTCTCCAACTGAGACTATTCCTGGGTTTCTGTACCCATACGGGAGGCGCCCTAGGCAATAGTCTCCTCAAACGAGTTTTTCCGGTGTTGGCATGACCAAAATTTATGCATCAACACCTTTTTAGCGCTAGAAGGAGGGCCTGGCTTGACCATTTTGTTTTCTCTTTTCCTTTTCGGTTGGGGGCTAAGTGTTGATACCAACACGCCCATACTTGCTTGGCATGGGGCCTTTGTTTATTTTTTAAAAAAAAAAAAGAGAAAGAAGAATAAAAAATATAAAAAAATAAAAAAATAAAAAATAAAAAAGATGGATTACCCTAACCCTAAAATTGGCTATAAAAAGCCATCAAGGTGATGGAGTTNCAATTTGGACGTTGGACGTCCATTTCTCTCTCCTTGTTCTATCTCTATCTGTATTTTCTCTCTCTATCTCTCTATCACTTGGTCACATGGATCTCTCCAGCTGAGACTATTCCCGGGTTTCCGTACCCATACGGGAGGCGCCCTAGGCAATAGTCTCCTCAAACGAGTTTTTCCGGTGTTGGCATGACCAAAATTTATGCATCAACAGTAATGTAATGTGATGAGTCTTTCTTTGTTTTCAATTTTATTCACTTTTTTATTTTTAGCTACTTTATCGTCCCTTACTGAGCTGAACAAGATCACACTAAAAAATTTTAACTCTAAAAAAAATTTTTATCTCATTGCCTTAGTAAGGTTGAACCAGTGATCTAGTCCTTATTTTTTTTTTTATGGTTGGACCCCTCATGTCCATTGAATAAACATAAAGGCATCCCTAAACCCTACACGATGTTGACTTTACCAAAAGATTAGACCCTTGTTGATTTGATTGATCGATCCTGAAAAACTATTATTTTTCAAATGTCAATACCATCTCCTACCCCCATTTGGCTAGCACGAGTGAGGCCCCCTTATTTTTAAATTAGTTTGTTTTTATTTCTCCCTTTTTTTTAAGTTGGAAGATTATATATTGTATCGTACTAACATGCTCATCCCTTGCCTTTGCAACTTTGACTGCCCAGCCACATTATCTTAAACACATTAAGGAGGGGTGAAACTCCCTGAAAACATTTTGTGTCAATGTAATGTAATGTGATGAGCTTTTTTTTTTTGTTTTTAGTTTTTCATTTTTATTCCATTTTTCTTTTTAACTGCTTTACCGTCCCTTACTAAGCCGCATAAGATCACACTAAAAATTTTTAACCCAAAAAAATTTTAACCCTAAAAAAATTTTAATCTCAAAATAATTTTAACCCTAAAAAAAATTTTTAACCCCAAAAAAATTTCAACTTAATAATAAATCTATAATCATTGTGTCTAAATAGAAGAGTGCAGAACCAAGGCAGAATGTAAGGGGTGTGACATCAAGGGGACTTGTGGATTCTCTTTGGCCACTTCTGTATGTTCTATCATGCTACTAAGGTTGTAACCATATCCCTATAGATTTAACGAAAAATGGGAGCGAGACTAACTTTAACCGACACTAAATAAGCTTCTGTGGCTCCCACTAGAAAGACATGTACCCATGCTTGAAGGTTGTTTGCTTCACAAAACTCACACACACACACACACACGAAAAAAAACCAATAATTGTTCCATACTAGTGCTCATCCCTTGGATAAAACGCCAAGTGATGTTACTCCTCGTGACTTTGATGGTCCTATCGTTGTTTGCCGATGGGATGAAATAATGCGATGTCACTAAAATGAGGTTTAGACTTGGTTTGAATATTAGGTAAAGGACACATGGTTATTTAACCATTAATAACACACAAGGTTTCATTGTGACCAAGGTACAACACCTCATGCCCCAATTTCTACAATCCATCTCATCTCATTGGCCAAATGTTCATAACTTGTGGTCTTGTGTAACATAGAGTTATTATCTTAATTCAGTGGTTTTAACATGTGTGTTTTGTTTCATAGGTATGCATTGCATTCAACTCCTCTAGTGGTTACAGACATTATAGGTATGGTTACACAAGGACATCATAGGCTAGAGCTTACTTTGGGGAGGATCCACTTGTGTAGCTTTTGTAACTTGTACTTGTTCAACGTGCACATACCATTTTTCACCTTCCAAAAACTCAAATTGTTTCATCCTATTATTTACCTTCTCACAAAATCAATTTGTCCCACAATCAAGCTTTCAACGCCCTTTTTTCTAGCTCATTTTAGTACTTTTTCATGTTGATGATTTCACCTTACCCTACTTTCAATGCCTCAAATTAATTTTTCACTTACCTAGCATGATAAACTTAACTTCAAACCTTTCAATCAATCCCAGAGCTTCTATTTGCATGTTCATTGGCCCTAGACAATGAAAATTCTTGGACCTCGATGTCGTGTACCTGACGTCGGGTCCAACCTGATATCACGTACATGACATCACATACCCAATGTCACGTCTCATATATGTATAAATAGATGGCCCCCACAAAACTTGAACTTCATTTTTCTCATTTGCTATTGGAGGAGTTGTTGAAATTTTTTCTCATGACTCAAAGCCCTGCGCCTCCAACTTCCAATTATGATATCAACCTCTCTAATGCTCCAATTTACATACCATTTGAATCTATCTAAACCTGGAGCATTTAACTTAGTCATGGGGGATGCTTGCGTGCAAACTTTGCACTGATTTGCTAAAATTTGCTATCGCTCGAAAGGTATTATAAGGGTAATAATGTTGAAAACCTTAGGAATCATAATGAAAAATCACTAACAATAATGCCAAAAGTCCAATTTTTCTAATCCACAAGGCCATAACTATCATTATAAGCCACATATAATGAAAAAGGAAACCATTTGCGAGGGTTGTAGAAAGAGATAGACACATTTTGAGGGATTTTTCTTGAAAAATTTCCTAACCCTATAATCATATACATTATGAGCTTAATGAACTAAGGTTATGAGTAAGGTATAAATTGATTAATGATAACAAACATAACCTTAGTAACACTTGGTTTTTGTTTGATTGTAGATGGCCCCAAAAAGAGGTGCTCAGGGTGAACCCTCGTAGAGAGCCGCTAAGCATCCACGTGGTGGCCATGGTCAGTAAGGAGAACATGAGGAACATGCCAAGTAAGAGGCCCAGTCCTTCAGTATTCATCAAGAGGCCCCTGCTACTAGGCAATTAGCCCAAGGAGAGGTGGCAGAAGTACTAACCCCCAAACAGGAATAACATCTCATGTTGTTTCCTGACTACCTTGCTGCCACCTTGAACAAATCCACATTGGCTTCAGTTATTATGGAAATAAACTTCAATCCATTCATGGAATTTGCTTCGAAAGTAGTGCAGATGCACCTCAAAGCATTCCCATTATGGCCTATCTTGTCTGATAATGGTGAATGGTACTTGGGCAAAGTCCATCAATTCTAGCATAATAAGGACAAAGGCACCACTATTAATATCTACATGGTGATTGTCTCTTATTCAATCAAGGACATTGCTACAACTCTCAACCTGCCAAATGAAGGGGCCAAGGTTGCCCACCTGTCCACCAGATCTGACCTCGAAACAAAGAAACTGTGCTTGAGGTAGGTGATGAGTGGCTAGGTACCCCTACGCCCAACCATACGAATCACGGGCGTTCACACGCGACTCGGTCGAATTCCGTAGACTGTAAGCACTTAACATACACCAGACTCTAACCAGCAAAACCTTGGGTTAGAACGGCCATTGTCTTCCTAATCTCACTTGTGATGTTCTATTTGCGATGGTTAAGTGAGATTAAGGCTAATGATTTTTATAGCTTTTTACTTATCTTTTGGTGTCTAATTAAGTTATGAAAAGTAAGGAATGAAATATTATCTAATCTACGATTATCCTAATCTATATCTCAACTATTCCTAGCATAAGTATCTGATCCCACCTTCCGGGCACGTTTTGAGCATCCCCTAAACACTACTAGGCTACCAAACGTTAAGTGTCACTGGGTTACCAAGTGTTGGGTTTGCGTTCGAGATGGTCGTACTTATGGTTTCTATGAGCTATGAATGAACGGTAGCGATTAAACTAATAATACAAAAAACTTAAGTAATTATCAAAGCATATAAATATTAAGCTATTGAATACAATAAATGACTAAGTCCAAATGCTGCAAGGAATGCTTGAAGAGTTCGTCTTTATTGCCGTCACGCCAATGGGCTCAAATACATCAATGCTCGAATAAAGAGCCGGACACTTTTCTTATACCTACTATGGGCACTTGGAAAATATTCTATCTCCTGCAAGAACAAACTGCAAGAGCTTCACTACAACTGACTAAAAGATGCCTAAATAAGGTGGAAGGCCCTCTTATCTATAGGCCAAAATAGGCTCCGCGTAAATGGGGCCACGTCGATGCATGGAAGGATACGTCGATGGGGTCGCGTCGACACGGCCTCATATACGTGGCCCTGTATACACAGCCTAGTCGACGCATCGACTAATGACACTTCATCATATCCCCATGATTGAGTAAAAACTCATCCTCGAGTTACTCTACAAATTGGAAGGTATGGACTTTTATCTACAACGCACATGACTTGACACACATATGACACACACATGACTCAACACTAATTTTACCAAGTGCCAGAGTTATAGAGAAGGACAAATTACAAAAAATGGTGGTGTTCCGAGACAAAATTGAACACCTTACTGGTCCTAGAGTCTATCCTGTGTAGAATGATGCACAAAAATTGTTGGAGAAGATCACACCGTCCCTGGGGGTGGTGGTTCTGACGAACCTTCACCAGCTTCTGGCCCATGCGATGGTGGTGGCACAAATGGTGGCTGTCCCGCAGCAGTTGCAATTTCTGGAGGTAGCCGGAAAGCCTCCAAGAGAGCCCTCATTTTTTCTTCTTTGCTTCTGGGTCATTCACTATCCAGGCAGCTTCATCAATGTGTGCTAGAGCTGGAACCTCCCAAGGGCATGGCAGTGCTAGGAAGAGTTCTTTCAGGTTGACAAACCAGGTTGTGAACTACTTTCGTTTGATGTCAAACGCTTGGATTGATGCCTGCAGCTGCTGGTAGTCATTCATTCGATGGCCCAGGTTCTCCGCCATTGTACATTGTCCTTCAAACCACGTGCGGAGAACCTCGAGTTCCGCATTTGCTATTTCTAGTTTTTTCTTTGTTGCTTTATGCGCCTAGAACTCTCCCTCGTATAGAGAATACGAGGCAGCCACTTGCTTTTCCAACTCTGAATGTAGTCTCCTGGCTGTGAGCATAGCCAGGTTTGCATAGTGAAGGTTGGCAAGCTCCATATATTCTATCATCTCCTCAATCTACAGCTCCTTAAGGCGGATTTCATCTTGATTGTAGGCATTCAACCCATCAAAGATAGGTTGCCATATGTTGCCTCCTTCTCGGAGCTATTGGAGCGCTTGGTTCATTTTTGCTTGTGCGACTTGAATATGCTTTTCATTTACTTCCTTCTGTAATCCCACTTGGTCCCTGTAATGATTTTTGATGTTTTCAAATTTCAAAGCCTCATTCTTCCAAGCGACAATTTCAATTGCGGATTTCTGTCGCAACGCCCGAACCTCCTCCATAGATTTCGATTTTCAGCAGCCAAGCTTCTTACGTCAACATTCACCTTGGCTAGTTCTTCCTGCTGTTGGTGGATAAATTTTTTCATGTGTTCATTTTCTACACCAACATTGTGTAGGTGATGAACCTCCGCAGTCAATCAGACGTTCTCCTGGCAAACCTCTGCCAAGTCCTTGTCTAAATGATACGCTCGAACATCTGCCAAGGACTTATCGAAGATCGCTATCTCTTGCACATCCTCAACGATCTGAAGTTTGAGTTGAAGTTGTTGAAAAGCTTCATCTCTAGTGATTATGCAGTCGAGGATGGCTGGATCGGCAAGTTGGGCTTTTAATTGGGCTACCTTCGTTGCCAAGCATTGATAAGCGACTTGAGTAGCTTCAAGTTGCCCTTCCAAAACAAGGCTCTTACCCCTTGCTGAGAGTAGCTCTGACTGGGTTGTAGTAATGTTGTCTGGAAGGTCGAAAACATCCGGAAGCAGTTGCCCAGTTCCCACCAGTCAAGCCAACAACTCCTCGTGTTGGGCTGCATTAATATTGCTATGCGAAGTTCCGGCACATGCCTCTACGTCTTGTAGTCCATGAACATCTGATACAAGTGCTGCCGATGCGTTAAGAACCGTAGCAATTGTGTCAGCAACCACTTCGGCCATAGTCTCCTGTCCTTGGTGCTGCATCACCAGGACTGTTGCCCCTTGACCATCTTCCAAGCATACCAAAAAGGTAGCAACATTCCCAGAGATTTCAGGAAATAGCTGTTGGATTAATACTGTTACCTCTTGAACACTAGGATCTATCCTTGCTGGTACTTGATCTTGGGTTGCGGAGAACATCGACCCTGCTCTTTCAAGAAAGCTAACTGATCGAGCCACTTACTCAAGGTGGCTCATTATAGGGCGATAGACCAAAGGGTCTTCTCCTCCACCAATCCTACCAGATTGCTTTTGTTGGCTCAAGAGCATTTCCCAGATTTCGCGAATGTGTTTTGCTATGGTTTGCGAAACCGGCTGTGTTATTTGTGTAGGTGGTCGAGGTGGTTGCTACTCCTCCTCTGTCTGTGTGGTGGCAGGAGTTTTATCCTTCATCATTTCCCCCCAAGAGGCAATCGAGGCATGCTGGATTACATCATTGGAGTACCGTGCTATCCCTGCCTGTTTGCACAACTTTCGGATTAGGTAGGGAAATGGGAGAGATCATCTTCCACGTTCGCTCTCAGCGAACCTCTTTTCAATCTTCAAGAACAACAGCTGTGGAAGACTCATTGGGAATTTCCTACTCAAGGCAGCACACGCACAGGCAGAGAAAGCTGTGATTTTGCTGGGTCTTACCATTGGGTTCAAGTGGTAAGACACGATCTTTGAGTACACCCTCTCCGCCGTGGTCAGAGAGCTGAATTCCTTGCGCTCTACCCCATAGCACCGGTTGGTCCATTCCACCTTTACCTCTAGGTCGGCTTGTTTTGGAATTTTCACCACATCAACTCCAGTCTCGGGCAACCCTAGAGCTTGTGTTATTGCCTCTGAAGAGTAAGAGACATAAATGTCTTTGATTCTTACTCTAGACCCTATTTGTCGATTCATCCAGAAGAGATAAGTCTCTCATAAGTACCATTCACCACCGGTTGTGATGATTGGCCACATCGGAGAGTTTCACAGTTGGAGCCTCACTTCTTCTAGCGCGTTCTCAAGGAATGGTCCAAAGTTTAGCTCTTGGAGGACCATCCATTGCACCTCGCACGACATGATAGCATCAAGATAGGCTTGGGTCAGGGTGAACTCAAGTCGTGGTGCTATCCTAGGAGTCTTATCACCTTGCGATTGCTCGTTAGGAATCTTCTCTTCGAGAATCTGATGGACAGATTCCACATCAGGTCCTTCGCGGTGGGGGCTAGTTGCATGAGAGCCCTCCGCGTGCTCTGGCTGTTGCACTCCTCGTCCTCTTCCCATGCGTGGACGCTTGTCCCTCGATCGTCATGGTCCTTCACCCCTTGGGTGCCTTGGTTTAGGTGCCATCTGTAATCAAACATAACCATCCATTAGACTATGCATAAGTAGCTCAAGATGGTCCTTATAAACCTTCTCAGTTCGACTAGGTTATGTTGTTGGCACAGGCATTCCCTTAAGTCTCACGAAGTGTTAATTTATGGGTTAGAGCCAAAAACAACAAAAGATAAGTTGAAGTTAAAATGGTTGTTTTCGTAATTAACTAACTAACTAATTAATTAATTAATTACGCATAGGCATCACCCCCCCCCC
>MNCI01007385.1:287071-298033 GCA_015680685.1 Gnetum montanum
AGAGCATACCTCTGGTTGCTTAAAAGAGCAAGGATCGGTTGATGTGGACTCGCGATAGAACGTAGGTGCGTAGGGAAGAGTTAGGCAGAAAAAATGGCAAAATCTAACCCAAATTTGGATTCCAAATGATAAGTTTTCATAGCGTAGCGGGCGTATATATAGGGGTGGGCCGCTGCGTCAACGAGGCCCCGTATACGCAGGGGTGTGCACCCGTTGACCAGCCTGAAAAAAGCCCGAAATGATGAATTTGAAATGCCAAATTGGGGTGATTAAAGCGCATGAGAGGCTCAGTCATGGATGAGGACAGGAGGAAGGTAATCGGGGCTCGAGAAAGAGTTTAAAATAGGAGAACGTGACTCACAAGAACTCCGCAAGGAAGAAATTAAGCGATGGGACCCTGAAAATAATCAACCATGAAATCCAAAGGATGGAAGTCTTAATAGGCGAGACCAAGAATATGCAGGTGGGTCCTCCCCATAGCAGGCAATAGCCCTAGTAGCCCCTACATATCCTCAACACTAGGGTCCATGGGCCCCGGGGTCAAGAAATGGTGTTCGCCAGTTAAGACTCCTACCTAAGAGATCCTGCCAAGGCATGAGAAGCCCATGGAGACCACGACAAACTTGCAAAACATAAAACGAGCAGTGAGGTGAGTTACAGAGAGAAATGGGGGCAGAGAGAGACGAGAGAATGGAAATTTCAATCATTGGTCACATGAACCCTATGTGCAGTTGTGGTTAAGTGACCCGGTAGAACCTTTCCTGAGTTCAGACCCAAAACCATCTGCATTCAGTGACATCGCAGCAACAGACGAAGCCCCAGTCATCCCCGAAGGAAGCAAGAATGCACCCACAGAGAACCACCACTCTAACAAGCATGAGAGGAAGGAAGTGAAACGGGAAGAAGTTAGAGGGGATGAAGGAAGTCCCATAACTAGTGCTTGTGGCCCGTGAGAGGCAGTCTAAGGGGTGTGCTTTGAATTCCCCCATAGTGAGGTCATGAATTTCTTTTTCTTTTTCAAGGGAACCACACCATGCAAAGACCCATGTGTGTTTGCATGTATTCAACCAAGGGATGTGCTTTGAATCCTCATGCTTGTTTATGTGTGTGTGTGTGTGTGTTTTTTTTTTGAATTTTTCGATGAGGACCACACCATGCAAGGTTGAACTACCAAGAAGCTTCCGTGGAGAGAAGAATGTGGAGTGGTAGGAAATCCATAAGGACACACTAGCAACCTAGGGGATAAGAGAGAGCGACAAATGTGGCATTTTGTTTGAAGTCACACCTAGTTCAAACCATTGGGTCATCCCTAAGTCTGGAAACTACACAAGTCACACATTAATTACAATGTTTTTAAGTGAAGGGGTTGCATGTTCTCAATAGAAGGGAAACCATGGAGTGGGTGAATGGGTGGATGACATGGACTCATTGCCGATTTTATGAGCTAAAAATAGACGTAAAGTCCAAGGACAACCATGTGAGGGCGGGAGCCAAATAGCTGGGTGGACTATTACATTATCCATCGTAACAAAAACCATCCGTGCCAGACACCTGATGATAATAAGACGACGGGTTAGTGATCATGTGAAAAATGAAACACACACAAAGAAACGAAAAATAATTAAAGAAAGAAAAAACAGGATAAGAATTGGCAAACATATGAACAATGTTGAAAAACAAAAAGTGTAAAACAAAAAAGTGTAAAATAAAAAATTACAAAACAATGAGGGGTGTAGTGAAATGGATTAGCAGGGATGACGATCTCCCCCATGACTGGGTGGAAAGAAGGAGACACGAAAAATGGAGCGAGGCTATCCTGGTGATGATGAGGCAGTTACATTGGTTGAGCGAAGTTCACGAAAAGGTTTCAATTGTTGGCGGTTGACCAACTATGTTTTGGTGGGGTCCTCAGGTTTGTGGATAAGCAAGGCCCTGGATGGAAAGGTTTCAGAGACAATGTAGGATCCCTCCCATAGTGTTTGAAACTTGGTCGGTTGAGATACATGTGATGGGTTCCAATACAACACCTTGTCTCCACATCGAAATGTGACCATCTGAATCCTAAGATCATGTCGTTTTTTATTATAGGTCTGGTGGATTTCATTTAAAGATAGGGCCACTAATCGGTTCTCATCTACCACACTTAAATTGATAAGTCATTCACGGTATGCTAGTGGGAGGTCAAGGCCTAGGTCACTGGTTGTGGATAGTGTTCGGAGTTCTGCTTGGATCGGAAGTGTTGGTAATTTTCCGTACACTAACTCATAGGGAGAATACCCTACAGGAAGTTTCCAAGTGCAGCCATAGGCCCAAAGGGCATCATTGAGTTTGGTGCTTCAATCCCTCCTATATTTGCTGATGGTGCGGGTAAGGATCTTGGTGATCTCCCTATTGGTGACTTCGGCCTGCACGTTGGCTTGGGGGTGATAGGGTGTTGTAAATTTATGTGTTACCCCTAAGCGTTGCATGAGTTTTCGAAAAGTGACACCTGTGAAATGAGTCCCATTATCATAAATGAGTGCACGTGGTACTCCAAACCTGTTGACAATTTGTTGTTGGAAAAATCGTGCGGCAGTGTTGGAAGAACAGCCGACGACAGCTGCTGCTTCTGCCCACTTTATGTAGTAGTCCATAGCTACGATGATGTATGCCTTTCCGTTTGATAGGGGAGCGATGGGCCCCATGAAGTTGATACCCCAGATGTCAAAGGGCTCTAGTGGCTGGATCCACGGTTGAGGTCCCTCCAACCATGTCATCATCTCACCATCCCTCTGGCATTGTTCGCAATAGCGGGTGAACCATTGTGCATCCCTGAAGATGATGGGCCAGTAATACCCTACAAGCAGGATCTTAATGGCGATGCGGCGTCCAGCATAGTGGCCCCCACAAGGGCCCTCATGAGCATCTTAGAGGATGCACAGTATATCACCATCAGGGACACACCATCAAACCAAGCCATCTGCACACACCTTGTAAAGGTGACCATTGATTTCGATGAAATGCTTGGCCTTATGAAGAAACTGTTGTTTCTGCCGATGATTTCACTCCTTTGGCAACTCTTGAGTGGTGAGGTAGGTAAGGATGTGGCTGAACCAAGGGGATTCCTTGGGCACTTGCGGATCAACTGCGCCTGTGAAGAGGAGTTCATCTGGAAATTGGTTGGGTAAGGGCTCCTCCTCTTCTGCGTCATCCCATCGCAACTGAGACAAGTGGTCAGCAACCACATTCTCAGTCCCCTTCTGGTCTACCATGGTGAGATCAAACTCCTAAAGAATCACTAGCCACCAGATGATGTAGGGGCTCACCGTTGGTTTGTTCATTAGGAACCGGATAGCACTGTGGTCAGTATGCACAAACACCTCGTATCCGAGCACATAGTGCCAGAATTTGTCCAAGGCGAACACAACTACCATCAACTCCTTTTCAGTGATGGTGTAGTTGAGCTAAGCACCCACAATGCTACGGCTTGCATAGTGAATATAGTATGGATGTTTCTGATCATCACACTATGTAAGCACGGCTCCCAATGCATAATTAGATGCATCCGTCATGATGTGAAAGGGCCTAGACCAATCAGGTGCCCGTAGAACTAGAGTTTCTACGAGTTTCTTTTTAAGAAATTGGAATGCAGATTCGCATTCCTTGGTCCAGATGAACGGAGCATCCTTCTTTATAAGTTCTACCAACAGCTTGGCAATCTTCGAGAAGTTTTCAATGAATCATCAGTAGTAACTAGTGTGGCCAAGGAATGACTGAACATCTTTTACGGTGCTTGGTTGGTCGGTGATTTCTTGGATGACCCTAATCTTTTCAAGATCCATGCTAATCCCTATATGTGAGATGCGATGCCCCAACACAATGCCTTCTTGGACCATCAAATGGCTCTTCTACCAATTGAGCTGCAGATTAGTGTCTGCACACCGTTTCAAAACCTACTCAAGACGATCCAAGGCTTGCTCGAACGTGGCCCCATAGGTAGAGAATTCATCCATGAAGACTTCTACCCCATTGCCGATCTGTTGCTGGAAGATGCTGAGGGTAAGGCGTTGGAACGTGGCAGGCGCATTACACAGGCCAAAGGGCATCTTCTTGTATATGAAAGTCCCCTAAGAACTTGTGAAAGTTATTTTGGCCTGGTCCTCTGGTGCGATTTGGATCTGGTTATAGCCACTATAACCATCCAAAAACCTGTAGTAGCAGTGACCTACGATGATATCCAACACCTAGTCCACAAATGGAAGCAAGAAGTGGTTGTTGAAGGTAGCCATGTTAAGCAACCGCAAATCAATACAGACCCTCCATTTTCCACCTTCCTTTGGCACAATAACGAGTGGGCTGATCCATTGGCTATCAACAATAGAATAGATGAACCCCGCCTTTAGCAATTGTTTGATTTCATCTTTTACGACCTACTTTAGTTTAGGATTCAATCGTCTTTGTCACGGTCGTCATGGCTTCATGGAAGGGTCAATATAGATCCGATGTTGGCAGACCCTAGGATCAACTCCAGTTAACTTAAGATATGACCATGTAAATGCAGCAACCCATTTGTTTACCACCTTCAGTAATCTCTTCTTCTGTTCAGGAAAAAGGGTGACATTGATAATTACCGATTTTTCATTTTGCAAAAATGCATATTCCAAGTGATCCGGTAAAGAATTTAGCTCTAGGGGCTCTTTTTTGAAGCTCTCAAGGATTTGCTACTTCCCCCAATCATCATGGTCATCAACAGTGGAGACCTATTGATGAATCTCTTCCATTTCGTCCATGCTTTCAACATAGGCTTGTACAAGCCCCTCAGACGGTTCCATGCACAATGCGCTGCTAGTAGGGTCAACTATCAGCCACTAGGTGCCCTCTTGGTTAGTGGCTATTGCGTACAGGCATTGTTGAACAGGTGATTCCTCGGTACACCGATTGCATGCTTGAATGGATATTCGCTTAACGGACCATAACTGCTCCACACAATTGCACCCTGAGTCACTGTACACGATGCATGGAATGTGCTTCTTCTTGATCTTCTCGAAAGCATTTTCCTTTTAAATTTCCAAGGACAGATCTTGGAGTCCTAGTCGTGTGTCCACCGTGCTTAGCTAGGCTTTTTCCATGATGATTGGGAAGTTCCCCTTGCAGTTCTCCGCACGGATGACCAGGAAATCAGCAAGATAGGACCACCCACAAATGGTGGTCACTATGTCCTCCACCAATCCTAAGGGAATGATGATGGACTGGTCTACTAACTCAAGCTGAATGTCACTCTTCTTTAGCGGGGGCAGGTTCCAGTTCTTGTACATATCATGAGAGATGAAATTGACCACTGACCTTGAGTCCAAAAGAGCTTTGCATGGCTCGTTCCCTACCACCTAAAGATAAATGAGAGGGTTTCCTAAATTAATCAATTTCCAGGGAAGGTGACCTACCTTGATCTAGTCAGTCACAGCATGTGAGAGCATGACCGTCTGGACATTGGAGGGTGTTTGGCTTCAAAGCTGCTCAGGCGATGTAATGGTGGAGGTGTTTTGAGGTTCGGAGGCATTGGCCACAGGTGTATGTGAGGGTATGTTCAGATTATTGGGTCGAAAAAAAGGAAATTTTTGTGGCTTGGGTTCTGGTCCACTCAGCTAAGGTGTCGGTTGTAAGTTAATAGCCCTCGTAGTGTTTCGTTGTTGTGTCTATGGCAATA
This sequence comes from Gnetum montanum, assembly GCA_015680685.1. Taxonomy (NCBI): domain Eukaryota; kingdom Viridiplantae; phylum Streptophyta; class Gnetopsida; order Gnetales; family Gnetaceae; genus Gnetum; species Gnetum montanum. The sequence goes on from MNCI01007385.1 coordinate 292,755, forward strand.
TCTCTCCCTGGATCGGTGGAGCAAGTGGTAGTTGAGTGGGATGTTGTGGAGTGGTAGGAGAAGGTGATGGAGGATAGAAGAGATGTGGGCTTTCCTCCCTAGGTGATGGAGATTGAGGTCAGAAATACTTCGGGGAGTGGTAATAACTTTGAAAGGCCGCATGACTGGAAGAGTCTCGTGGACAGACCAGTTGCTGAACGTAGTAACCATAGGGATCTGGCTGTTTGTAAGGGTATTATTGCCTTGGAAGTGGCATCCCCCACACTTATGGTTGCTGCCATTATTGGAAGTACTCGTATGGTTGTGGTGGCCCTCGACCTGGATAATATCCTTGCTGCTGCTGGTGGAACCGCCTGGAATTGCCTTGTGGATAAGGCAACTTTCGGGGTGTTTGCCGCTGTGCCAAGCGAGGGTTCAATGCATACACCCCAGACTCTTGAAGATGTGACACCACAGGACAACATCCCTTAGGATGTTCATATTGTCATATGCCACATTCATCATCCTCCTCGGTGTCAAATTCTGCAACCTACTCTGCTATAGCAACTTTACCCTTACCCTTATGTTGGGCACGTTCAGCTTCCTTCTTCCTACGTTGATCGTGATCATTACCTTATTCTCTGGACTCTTCTGCGATTTTTAGCACACTTTGGAATTTTTCATCCAAAGAGTCCCACATCTTATCCACCTTTGCCGATATTTCAAATGAAAAATTTTGTAATGGCAAGGTCTTTTGGTTCACCGTTGCTTCCAGTGATGATTCATCCTCCTCATCACAAAACTGGACCTCCCTCTTTCTGAGGAAAGGATCCCGGTTGAATTCTTCTACACTCTCATTTTTTCTAAGTTCTCCTTCCTCCTTGTCCACCTGTTCAATGAGGCATTGCAATTGATGGGTCCTTAGCTCCGATAGTCGTCCCTGGGCGTACACGCCAAGGGTCTTTCGCGTTTCAAAACGAAGCCCATCAATAATGTGGCAAAGTTGTGCCCACTGAGAGTAGCCATGACTAGGGCACCGATGCAACAATGAGCAGTACCTGCTCATGGTGGCATCCAAGGGTTCATGATTCCCTTGCTTCCAACCTTGGATCTGCCATCTCAGATTCGCCACTCTAGAGTACGTTTGATACTTGTCATTGAAAATTTCAAGCATCGTACTCCATCTTCTGATTGATTCTGGTTCTAAAGACCGGTACTAGCTTTCAGCTTCCTTGAGTGTGCGAGGGAACAACTTCAGCTTCTTCCAATCATTGTTAATGTTCTGCAGGGTGCAGGCGTCATGGAATGCCTGCAAGTGAGTCTACGGATCATAGTTGTATCCCCCTTCAAATCTGGGGATGTTTTTCATATCAACGCGCTTGATTCGGCTATCCTTTACGTGCCTACTAGGAATTTAAACTGCCTCAGAGATTTGGAGCATGCTCCGAGTAGCCAACAACGGCTCATCCGAATCATAGTCCTACTGAGGACTATGATGTCTGTGACGATTCTGGTCGCCCCTCCCTTCATGACGGTAAGGCTCGTGTGATTGGTCACACGTTTCCACATGTTGTCCCTTCCAAACCTTTTTACCACCAACCTTTCGCTCCTTTCTATCCCGATCATGATCAAAGCCTGAGCTGGATAAAGGTATAGGAGAGCGGGAGGATGGAGAAGAAGGAGAGATATCGCCACCGCTTCGATGTCGATCTTCCCCTCTACCCTGATGATAGCCTCAATCATCCTGTCCAGCCTTGCTATGTGACCCTCCATCCCCTTGAGGACCTTAGTCACTTAGAGGCTTGTTTTGAATGATGGACTGGAGGATCTGCTGTCCCAGGGGAAGTTCAATCGAATGGGTATCATGAAAGATGGGATCCCCATCATCCTACAGCCCTTGCGAGAATAAGGGGTTACTGAATTGTTTCCCCTTCAGGTGTTCATATCTTTCCGCCTGCTGCAGGTCTTGTGCTTGTTGAGCCTTAGTGGGACGATAGTCCCAGTAATCATGGTCCTCCATGACATACTTCGCTCCATGGTCCTGGATGCCTAGTCTGCCAAGATTGTGATATAGCATCGTAGGAGCTGATCAGTCGAGTAGTAGCATGATGTTGCCCTTCATGTCCTGCCATTGTATATACTCATCCTGATGTAGGATGAATGTAAAATCAGGGACATATTCATCGGGATGCTTGTATACCACCCGACATTCTTGTGGAACCAGTGGGTTGGATACCTCTCTCTTATGAGAAGACATATTGGACGTTAGATGGTCCATGTAATCGGTGTACCTTACTATTTACTTTAATCCGCCTAGCATGCATAAATGTTTCTATCCTGGGTCTGTTCCAACAACTTGAATGATAATTTCACTAACGTTAGATGACGCATGTAAGAATAACAGTCCCTGGCAACGGCACCAATAATAAGCAGCTAGGTACCCCTACGCCCAACCATACGAATCATGAGCGTTCACACGCGACTCGGTCAAATTCTGTAAACTCTAAGCACTTAACATACACTAGACTCTAACCAGCGAAACCTTGGGTTAGAATGGTCATTGTCTTCCTAATCTCACTTATGATGTTCTGTTTGTGATGGTTAAGTGAGATTAAGACTAATGATTTTTATAGCTTTTTACTNGATGGTTTCTATGAGCTATGAATGAATGGTAGCGATTAAACTAATAATACGAGAAACTTAAGTAATTATCAAAGCATATAAATATTAAGCTATTGAATGCAATAAATAACTAAGTCCAAATGCTGCAAGAAATGCTTGAAGAGTTCGTCTTTATTGTCATCACGCCAATGTGCTCAGATACATCAATGCTCGAATAAAGAGCTGGACATTTTTCTTACACCTACTATGGGCACTTGGAAAATATTCTATCTCTTGCAGGAACAAACTACAAGAGCTTCACTACAACTGACTAAAAGATGCCTAAATGAGGTGGAAGGCCCTCTTATTTATAGGCCAAAATAGGCTCTGCGTAAACGGGGCCACGTCAATGCATGAAAGGCTACATGATGTTAACTAATCTTAGATACATGAAAGTAAAAAACAAAGACCTGTAGATAGAGGATTTAAAGGAATACATGATGTTGACTAACCTTAGATATGCCAGCCTTGCCATGTTAACAACAGCTCATCGTCAAAGTGAGCTAGAGAAACAAGTGGCAAACACCTATGTGTTGTATGAGAAAGAGTTTGCAAATCAAAAGGATGCCTTACAAAAGTTGCAAGTGGCAAACTCAGAGTTAGAGGTGGTCAATGCCAATTATCAAAGGTAAAAAGATGTATCCTCGAACCTAGCTCAACGATTAATAAATTATCATAAGCTCAAAGATAAAGCTAGGGCTTTCAAGGAAGAACAACAACAGTTCGCAGCATGGTATGTAAAGGTGAATCAAATGTTCCCACAGCTACCATGTCCTTAGGATGTACCAGTGCTAGCACACATCAACATAGCAGCTTGGATGATACATGACCCATGAATGGAGGAAGAAAAATTGCAAGCCTTGCTCAGTCATTACAAATTTCTGTGGCCTAGTGACAAAGGAAAGCAATAGATGGAAGAGCCACTGCCTCTGGGCACCACATGAGCTTCCCAATCTTGTTTTTTTTTTCTATTTTGTAATAATGTGTCCCATTTTTATAATGAACCACTGCAGCATGCAAAGAGTCAATTATTTTGTTCATTGTTTGATTCAATCAATAATCCCAGACTTGCCAATATTTTGTAAAAAACTTGCTCCTCATTTTGTTTAACTCGAGGATGAGTTTTCATTCAGTCATGGGGGTATGATGAGACACCATTGTAAGGCCCCAACGTCAAGTACCCGACATCACCTCATCTGGATCTCGCCTATAAATATGGTGCTGGGGTACTCAAATGAGGGAGGAAGCTGATAGATAGTAGAAAGCGAAGTAGATAGTTTAGTTTCAGTTTCTTCTCTTTAAACTCTGGTATTTCCAATGCATGCTCGCAGTGTGATGTTTATAATCGTATGACACATTTGTTCGACTATGACGTACTTGGACACATTACATGACTAGTAATAAAGATTGAGATTACTCCCATCATTGTAGCATCCACCTAGATTATTGTTGCTTTAATTATTTACTAATTTCTTTAGTTAAATATTTCCATTTATTACTATTTACTATTCCTATTATTAAGAGGAATGCATATGCCTTAATCACAAATGTTTAAGTGTAGATACTTGGTAATCCAAAAGTGTATCATTTGGTACTGCTAGTGATGTACACTTGGCAATCCCAGAAGTAGCCTCACGAAGTCCAAGACGTGTATGGACGATTAAGAGTGGATACTCATTGACCATAAGCTAGTTTAGATCTTTTTTTCCATCATTCATTAGTTTAATTAATCCATCTCTTTATTGTCATCAGGATTAGCGTAGAATTAGGAATAACATCATATGCCTCACTTTGGACTAAACCATATGTGACAAAGCTACCACTAGTCCAAGTGGGAAGATAGCGAACTATGATTAAGGCATAGTGATCTAGATGCCACAACTAGTACCATCCATAGAATTCGACCAAATCATGCATGAATGCTTTTGATTCGTACGGTTGAGCATAGGGGTACCTCGTTGCTCATCAGCATCCCAATAAGTCTTAGAGCAATTATAAGTATCTCCTTTAAGGCCAACCATCTCAACCAATGGTGAGTGCTATCTATGAGAAATGTATCTCTTTTAGAACAATTACCAAAAGGATGCAATGTTGAAGATCAAGGATGTTACCATATCATACTTCATTGATATGATTACATAAGTCACTAAAGTGTTCACCCAATCAAATGTAGAGGTGAAGAAAAAATGAACATAGAGAGTTTATGGAGTTCATAAACAGGAATGTGGTATGCTCACTCAGGCAAAAAAATTCATTTTAAGATTATGGCATATCACATCAATCCTACAATACAATCAAGTAAAGTTACATCGTTTTTTGCAAGGGCATGCACAACACTTGATGAGTGGTGAGGTACCCCTACACTCAACCATACGAAATGAGCGTCGCACGTGCGATCCGGTCGAACTCCGCAGATGGACTAGTTGTGGCACCTAGATAGTTAGCCTTAGGTCGCAGTTCGTTGTCTTCCCACCTAGACTAGTATTGCATTTGTCACGTATGGTTTAGTCCAGATGAGGTGTATGATGTGTTCCTAATTCTAACGCTACTCCTGAAGGCAGTGGAAAATAATCCTAACTAAGATAAGCTAGGAGGAAAAGGGTAAGAAATCTAATCTAGCCTAAGTGCGACAAGCAACC
>MNCI01007385.1:300892-317186 GCA_015680685.1 Gnetum montanum
GCTGGCAGATGAGATATCGCGTACGCGATATCTCATAGGCGATATCGCGACCCATGATATAATGTGGGTGCCTTATCGTGGGTGCCTTAACGCGACCGCCAGCAATATGAGCAATTTCATGTCTCATCAACACTTAACGGGAAGTTTTTAGTCAAACAATCACAATTAATTTTCTTGGGAATTAAGAAGATATTTAAAGAGAATGAGAAGAGTAGGAACATAGTTCTCTTTCCACGTTTAATTAGAAAACTTTGTTGAAGGAAATAAATAACCCACTATGTGAATGATGTACTTTAATGAGCATCCATTACATCATAGCAAGAAATAATGAAGGAAAGCCACTGTTAAGACTTCAAGATGATGTGCCTCCACTACTATTAAACATCAAAGTTGTAGTAACTAGCGCCATAGGTGTCAAAGCTAGTTCAAGTACACCTAGTACAAGTCATCAAGCACCATTAGAAGGCTATTGCCTAGCTATGAACCACTTATCAGAGGTTACTTGAATAATGAGCTAGCAACAAGATGACTTCTCAAATTTATTTAGTGTAAGAAGAAGTAGTGTTCTTGGGTTTATTAACATAATTGGAGATGTTGCTTTCACCTTGCTTGAAGAACATCTTATGATCTTGGGTGACATAGCAAACTTTATAGTGACATTGAAAGCAAGAAGAAAGGCTACGATGGTGATCATCCCATACCAAGGGTAACAAACAACTATTGAGATGGTATTAGACTTCATTGGTGAAACACTAAGGATCTCGACAATCCCAATGCTAGATTTTGCTACAAAGGTAGACATCTAAATATCCATAAGGGCTAGATTAAGGGGTTCATGAATGATGAGCATAGCCCAACACAAGGAAGTGACAACAAACTAGTTAGTATCAAACCTACGATTCTAAATATCTTCAAAATTTCAAAATATATGATAGCCATCTAGTTTAAGCTTATTGAAACCAAAGAAAAGTTTGTTATTTTTGAGACCCAGATGCAACAAGGGAAGTTGATAAACTAATAATATAGGGATAAAGTCAAACAAATTTATGTCCAACAATCTAATCCAGCCATTCACCAACTTAGCTTGACAATAGGTGAAGCACTTAATCAGTTGAAGGCTAAGCAATAGCAGCTAGAGATTGAGAAGGAGAAAGCCATATGAAATGCTTTATTTTCTAAAGCCATGGTTAATGGATTAAATAATGACATTGCCAAGTTAGTAAATGAGAATAAAGGTTTGGCCACAAAAAGTAGAAGGTTGGGAAACATTGAGGATGAAAAGAACCAATTATAAGATCATCTTAGGCACCTCCAAGAGCAATTACCATGAGTTCATGTAGATGTACGCAAATTGGTAGCTAAGAATAGAAATATATGCATGAAGGAAGTTAGAGCCATTGAGCAAAAATTAGCAATTGCAACTGTAGCTTGGTAGAATGAGGTCCTCAAATATGAGAAAATCAAGAACTACTTTAGGAATTAGGTGGACCTTGACAAGGATATTAATAAGAAAGAGATTTGATTAGCCAAAGCCAAAATCAAAGAAGCTCTTTGGTAGCCTCATGTTATTATTTGGCAATCCACCTTTGATGATCTCAATACTTGTGGTCAAGTGAAAATCAAGATGAAGAAGCTACATATAGAGGATATGACGTAGTATATGAGGCTAGCCAATTTGAAGTATGCATGTCTTACAATGCTAAGTGATAATAGACTCAAGAATGAGTTGGATAAATAAGTGGCCACCGCATACTTCTTGTATGAGAATGAGCATAAGCTCCACTATGAAGCACTTCAGAAGTTACAAATTGTACATGTGGGGTTTGAGGTTCTTAATTGAAAGTTCATAGATCAATGAGATGTCATAGAGAACTTGATCAAAATAATGACAAACTACTACTAGCAGTTGAAGACCACAATGAAAGCATTCAACATTAAATATAAACATTTCATAGCTTGGTTTGTTAATGGTTGTCAAATGTTTCCAACTTTGCCTTGTCCTTTTAGAATGCCTACTACTTCAACTCTAGGTGAGATCACTTGGATAATCAATGATCCTAGGATACATGAGGAGAATATAAGGGCCTTAATAGAGGTGTTTAAACTAAAAAGTGCAATAATAGTAGTGAAAGACTAGTTTTTGGAACCACTAAAGCATGAGGATCCATCACCACTAGGTACCACTTAAGGCATATGCCTTGCTCATTTTTAAAAACCTTTAGATTTTGTAAGGATAATGTGTCCAAATTTTGTTGTATTATCAAAGTTATTAGATTACTCGAAAATATTTTGTAATGCACCACTCAAGTCTAGTTAAGTTGAAGTAATTAGTCAATCAAATGATTACTTCAATATTTTGCAAACTTTGTCCTCATTTTTTTAATGTAGTAGGCATCAATGCTTATATAAATGCACAACCTACCACATTTGTGGTAGTTTTTGGTACTTGATGTAGCGAAGCTCTTATAGTTTGTTTTTGTAGAAGTTAGAATAATTAGTGAGTACTTACAACGTGAACTTAAATTAATTAATGGATTCTTATTTGAGTCTTGTACTATGACATAGTTCATGATGGCGATAAGGTTGAGATTGATTCACTTGCATTATAGCACTTTTGACTTAGTTTAGAATTTATATTTAATATAATTTATTTCCCATGCAATTAGTTAAATGTATACTTTCACGTGTACTTAATTAATGATTTACTTTCCCTTGCATATTAGAACCTCGTGGAATGAGTATTATTGCTTCAAGTGTAACATACATTTGCTTGGTAATTTAGTAATGTTAACTCTTGGTTAGCCTAACAATGTTGCATTTGATAATCCTAGTGGTGAATATATGCATTTGGGGCATGTTTGACAGTAAGAATGGACACTCATCATTTTAGAATAAACTAGGATTTTCTCATCACACTTGGATTAATCTGATGAAACTTTAATATTTTAATCATATCCCATTAACATTATTCATCATGTGCATTAGTTATACCTAACCATATTTACTAAGGGCAACATGAATATAATTGCAAAGATAATGACTTGTTGATGAGTCACTAAATAAGTGACCCGATATTGAACCCACGATATCGGACCCTCGATATGGGAAATGCCATATCGGATGGGCCAAGTGACATCAGACACACGATGTCATAGCATGTCTCGTTGGCTATAAATAAGAGATAGGGGAACTTGGTCTCGAAAGTAGTTTTTCAATCCCTTAGTCGAACTCTTGCAATTTTTCTATTCCAGAGTTAGAATTATTTCTGAGTGCCCGTAGTAGAAGTCATAAAGTGAATGGATCTTTATTTGAGCATTATGTACCCAAGCACACCTTGTGTCTGAAAATAAAGACGAACTTTGTGATAAACCTTGCAACATTTAGAATAGCTTAATTATTACATTTAATGTTGTTTACTATTATTTGATGTTTTCAATAGTTAATTAATGTTACTTCCATAGAATTATTAATTATCAATTATCAATGAATTATCACACTAACACAACCACTTCGAGCATATGTGGAACACTTGGTAACCCAGTAACAACTAGTGTTTGGCAATCCCAGTAGTGTTACACTAGCTCAGGATATGTTTAGAGAGTGGGAACGAATGCTGGTGTTAGGATTTGATTCACATTAGAGTTACAAAACCCATTAGTTAACTAAATCTCTTCATTGCACACACTTAGGAGACCAAGATAGAAAATATAAAAGAAAAAGATAAAAATCATACACCTCTAGTTTACTTAACCATACAATTGTGCCTTACAAGTAAGCTTGGGAAGACAACGACTGCATAACTCATTCTTGTTCTGCATAGGCGCATAAGCACTTAATCCTCAGAGTTCGACTGGATCATGCGTGAACGCTCGTATTCATATGGTTGGGCATAAGGGTACCTTGTTGCTCATCATTGGCGCCACTGTCAGGGATTTTATTGTTTGTGCACTAATTAGAACTTAGAAAATCCTTCCATCATTGTAATGAACCCTTGAAATTTGGTTCCGATATTCTTATTGTTGCCTTGAAGCTCTCTGCTATCCATAGAGCTTCGAATTCTTTTGAGAGTCGGGTTTTCTCTCGGCCCACGCGTGCGTCTTGGTTCGCATGTTATTTTTAACTGTTTTGGTTTTCTTGTCATCAGGCATCTACCGAGTTCGAAGATTTTTTTTTCCTATGCCGATTGTGTTTTGTAGGAAGGGATAGCGTTTTCTAAAATATTTGTTTCTTGGTTTATAAATTTTCGTCCTTTCGTAGGTCTGGCAGGACGTTTTATCTATCTGCATTATTATTGTTAAATTAATATTGAGTTATTCGAGGCGCAAGGTTCCTGGGAGCCAGCATTTTCTCTTCTGCTGGCAGGTGGCAGGGGAGGGCGCGTGAGATGGCAGCAAATAGCCAGAGCGTCAGACGTCAATAACGCAACGAACGTGCAGAAAGGGGCGAAGAAGCAAAATAGACTACGGTGGTCTCTTTTCCCTTCAGGCACACACGGAGCGACTGACAGCAGCAGCCTTCTTTCTCTATTATCCAGGGTTAGCTCACGTGGCTGCAGGTGACGCTAGGGTGGCTTGCAACAAGTAAAGAAACTGGTGGTACCTGCACTAAAGCCTCCTCTTCTCTCTCCTATGCATGGAGACATGAAAATAAAAGTTGACGTTAGCAGTCACGTTTCTCCCTCTTGGTCCATGTGATGAAATCTATCTTCCCTTTTCCTCATCACTCAGTGGCGACTACAAGCAGTGTTAGGATACTGTCACAATAGCTGATAAGCAGGAAAATTTGAATTTTTTTTATTATTATTTTGGATTATTTATTGTACTATTTTAAAATTGCACAAATTATTTAAGTTTTCAATATTAAATTTAATTTAATTTTTTAATATTTTACTTAAAAATATTATTATTATTGTTTTGTCCCATAGCCCTTTCCAACTGAGACTATTCCCGGGTTTCCGTACCCATACGGGAGGCGCCCTAGGCGATAGTCTCCTAAAACGAGTTTTCACAGGTGATTGGCGACGTGTCCAAAATTTACGCATCAACAGTTACCTATCTTACAATCACTGGAAAAGAGTACTACACACTAAGTAATCAATCATGTCTCCTTATTCTTATGAGAGTGCTTCACTGACTAGGTCCCATACCATGAACAATCGGAGGCAGGGTGCACAAGGTGATCTGCTAATGCCCCAACAGTTTCACATGGCATATGCTCATCCTGATGAGTATGTACTAGACTTTACCTTTATCCTCCACTAGGATGAATAGCTGCAATGGCGTGATTTAGAAGGTAACATAGTGTTACCTCCCAATCGCTCAATCCCGAGCATGCTTCTTCGTGCTCTCACACAAATTGGTATGCAGCACTTATAGTCAAAGTACATTGTGCATGAACAAGACTTGAGAGAGTATTGACCTACAGAGGCACAACGCCAAAGGGATCTACAATAGGAGAGACATTACAAATCCATGAAGGGGAAGTGGTCTCAGGATGTCCCGTATGTCCTAAGTGAAAACAATGATGGTGAACCTATCTCGAGAGGTTTTCCACAAAACGATGTTCCTCTCTTTAACTTTGGTCAAAGAGTTGAGTATTAGAATCTTCACTCAACTATTCATAACCCAGGTTCTAGTACCAATGGATAGAAAGGGTCCAGAAAAGAAACATGAATGCATAATAATGATGGACATTCCAATCGTAACCGCGACTGAAGCCACAACCACCGAAGAGAAGATAATAGGCACCGTCATGGTGTCAGTCCTCCTTCCTCTTCACCATCATCATCTCCTTCCCCCTCTCCTTCGGCATCTGAACGTAGTCGCAAAGGGTGAGACCATGAGGACAAGGGTAGGCAAGATAGAAATCACTGATAGGATAGTAGAGAAAGGGGCCAAGGGCATTCAAGAGAGACACATCGCGAAAGAAGGGAGAGTAGGAAACGACATAGGCATCATAGATGCCATAGGCAACATGATCACGATGAACCCCTACTTGCCACCCGAAGTATTTTAAATATAGTAGAGGCTGTTAGGATCCCAACAAGGCACCAAAAAGATAGTAGGATCAAAAGACTAGACATGAATAACATCCCACGATTTAAAGGGGGATACAATGCTGATCCTCAAAACCATTTACAAGCATTCCACAATGCATTTGCCTTGCAAAATATAAAAAATGAGTGGCAAAAGCTAAAGTTGTTTCCATGGGCACTAATCAAGGAAGTAGAAAGCTAGTACCGGTCCTTAGAACCAGAATCCATTTGTTGATGGAGTACCATGTTGGAGCTATTCAACGATAAGTACCAATTGTACTTCCAAGTGTCCAACCTGCGTAAGCAAATCCAAGGATGGAAACAAGGAGGACATGAACCCTTGGATGCTGCCATGGGCTAATATTATTCATTATTACATAGTTTCCCTAGCCATGGTTACTCATAAAAGGAACAATTACGCCATCTCGTAGACAAGCTTAGGTACAAAACACGAAAAATCCTTGGGACTTATGCCTAGGGAAGGCTATTTGAGCTTAGAGCCCATCAAATACAAAGATTGTTGGAGCAAGTCACCAAAGAGGAAGGTGAGTTGAGGAAAAGAGAAACTACAGAGGAGTACAATAGAGATCCTTCCTTCCGAAAGAAGGAAATTAGATTTTGCAAGGATGAAGAAGAGTCACCACTTGAAGAGATGAATAAAAAGACTTTGCCTATTCAAAAATTTGTTTCAGAAGTATCGACAAAGGTGGATCAGATGTGGAACTCCCTAGACCACAAATTTCAAACTATCCTAAAAATAGTAGAGGAGTCTAGAGAACAAAGTAGTGACCGAGAGAGAAGGAAAAAGAAAGAAGCTGAGTATGCACGTAACAAGGGTAAGGGCAAGGTTTTCATCATTGAAGAGGTTGTGGATTCAAACACAGACAATGATGGCAAATGTGAGATATGCCAATATGACTATCCTAAAGAATGTTTCCTAGTAGTGTCACATCTGTAAGAGTCTGAGGTGTATGCACTAAACCCACGGTTAAACAGATGAAAAACACCCAGAAGGTTACCTTATCCTCAAGGTAACCCAAGGCAGTTCCACAAACCCTTGACATACTATCTGAGTGGAGCTCCACCACAACCAAATGAATAGTATCAATAGTGGCAACACCCACAACCATGGGGAATACCACCACCACGTCAACAGTACCCTTACCATCAACCTAACCCATATGGATATTACGTTCAATAGCTGATCTCTTTACGTGGCTCTACTAGTCACGTTGCTCTTCAACCTTACTACTAGACCCCCGAGTACTATAGAAATTCTTCTTCTAGGGGTGATGCTCCACATGTGTACCATCCTTCTCATCTATCTACATCTCTTCCACCCTCGGCTCCATTACCACTTGCTCCAACTATGCAGGGTGAGCTTCTTGCCCATCCGCAGCAACGTAATGCTACTTGTCAATCTTCAACCTACTATTAGTTCAGACAACTAATCAAAGAAGAGACCTTTCTTTAGAACCAATAGTCCAACTAAGTCCTTACAACCATAAGCAGCTATTCATCTAAACGCCTCATCATAGTTTGAATCTTCGGAGCTTTCTTTGAACCAAAAATCGCACCCAATGCATACTATCATGTTAACCCACACCATGACTGATTGGATTAAAGTTGGCCATCTTCCTAGGAAATTCTCTAATCCTAAAAGTCCTCTTATATATTTGCAAATCGCTGGAAATGAGCCTTGCAAAGCTCTTTTGGATTCAGGTTTTGGTGTTAACTTAATCTCTCAAGAAATGTATAAAGCCTGGAACCTGCCTCCGCTAAAGAAGAGTAACATCCATTTAGAGTTGGTCAACCAGTCCATCACTATGCCATTGGAACTAGTGGAGGACATTGTCACACTATTTGTGGGTGGTCGTATCTAGCTGATTTCCTAGTAATCCAAGTCAACAACTGTAAGGAGGGCTTCCCAATCATACTGGAAAGAGCATGGCTAAGTACAATTGATGCGTGCCTAGGAATATGTGATCTTTCCTTATAGATATCAAAAGAAAATGTGTTTGGGAAGATCACGAAGAAGAAAGTTCCATGCATCGCATACAGTGACACAGGGTGTAACTGCATGCAGAAGTCCTAGTTTATACAACACTTAACATTGCTTGCATGCAACCAGTATGCACAAGTAACTGACATACAAATATGTTTGTATGCAACAACCACAAGACAGGAAGGCACCCAATGGCTGATAGCTGACCTAGAAAGTAATTCAACTTTATGCATGGAACCAACTGAGAGCTTGATTTGTGCCTATATCGATAGCATAGATGTATTAGAGCAAGTCCATCGCTAACTTCCAAGTACTAACACTGAAAATATCAACTGGGGGAAGTTGGAAATCCCTAACGAGTTTAAGCAAGAGCCCCTTGAATTAAACTTGTTGCCCACCAGTATAGAGTATGCATTCTCAAGAATGGAAAATCGGTAATCATTAATGCTAAGCTTGCTCCTCAATAAAAAAACCTACTGAAGATGGTAAACAAATGGTCAAAAGCCTTTTCTTGGTCATATCCCGAATTAACCGGAATAGATCCTAGGATATGCCAACATAGAATTTACACTGACCCCTCTATGAAGCCTCGATGAATACCACAAAGACAACTAAACCCAAAGCTTAAGCAAGTAGTTAGGGAAGAAATTGAACAACTTTTGAAGGCCAGGTTCATCTACCCCATTGCTGATAGTGAATGGGTTAGTCCATTAGCCATTGTACCCAAAAAAGTGGTAAATGGAGGGTGTGTATAGACTTTAGGCTGTTGAACATGGCAACATTTAAAGATCATTTCCCATTGCCATTCGTTAACCAAGTCTTAGACACCATTACAAGGCATTGTTACTGTAGTTTTTTGGATGGTTACAATGGATATAATCAAATCTAAATAGCATCAGAAGACTAAGCCAAAACTACATTCACAAGTCCTTGGGGGACATGTGCATATAGCCAGATGTCGTTTGGCTTATGCAATGCTCCAACAACATTTCAACGTTTGGTTCTCAGTATATTTCAGTAGTAAATAGGGAATAGTGTGGAGGTTTTATGGATGATTTCGCCACCTATGGAGAGAACTTTAAACAAGCATTGGACCAATTAGAGCAAGTACTGAAACGATATGTTGAAACCAACCTAAGGTTCAATTGACAAAAAAGCCACTTAATGGTTTAAGAGGGCATTGTATGAGGGTAGAAAATTTTACAAACAGGGATAGAGGTAGATCCTGAAAAAATTAAAGTCATTCAAGAAATCACTCATCAACCTAAAACTGTAAAAGATGTTCAATCATTCCTTGGACATACTGGATATTATAGATGCTTCATCAAGAACTTTTCGAAGATTACAAAATCATTGGTAGAATTAATGAAAAAGGATGTATCCTTTGAATGGACCGAGGAATGTGAGTTAGCCTTCCAAACCTTGAAGTAGAAGCTCATAGAAACACCCATTCTACAAGCTCTTGATTAGTCTAGATTGTTCCATATAATAATTGACGTGTCCAATTTTTCTTTAGGAGCCATACTTACATAGTTAGATGAGCACAAACGTCCCTATTACATTCACTGTGCAGGTTGAAGTATTGCTGGTGCACAACTCAACTACACCACAACAGAAAAATAGTTAATGGCCATGGTGTTTGCACTGAAGAAATTTAGGCACTATGTATTAGGCTATAAGATATTTGTACACATAGATCATAGTGAGACTCGATTAATTATGAATAAACCAAGGGTGAGCCCTCGCATCATATGATGGCTTGTGATCTTGCAAGAGTTCAATCTCACAATAGTAGATTGTAGAGGCACTGAGAATGTTGTTGCCAATCATTTATCTCGATTGTGATGGGACAACAAAGAGGACGAATACCCAAGTTCTGATTATTTTCCTGATGAACTCCTCTTTGCAGGTGTAATAAATAATCAATCACCCACAGATACAAATTGGTATAGTAGCATTCTTACTTATCTTCTCACACAAGAAACACCATAAGGGCTGGACATTAAAAAGAAACAATAGTTTCTCCATCAAGTCAAACATTTCATAGAAATCAATGGACACCTTTACAAGGTATGTTCCGATGGCTTGGTTTGATGGTGTGTTCTCGACGTAAATCAATTGCGAGTTCTCCAAGACACTCATGAGGGCCCTTGTGGGGGTCATTATGTTGGGAGATGAACAACCATTAAAATCTTGCTTACAGGATATTATTGGCCTACATTATTTTGAGATGCTCATCATTTTATCCAATCTTGTGAGCGCTGCCAACGTGATGGGGGAATGACTGCTAGAATGGAGGGTCCACAACAATGGATTCAACCCTTAGAACCCTTCGACATATGGGGTATTGATTTTATGGGGCCTATTACACCAATGTCCAATGGAAAAGCATACATTGTTGTTGCTGTTGACTAATTTACAAAATGGGCAAAAGCAACCGCTGTTACTGACTGTACATCATCTACTGCTGCATGATTTGTTCAACAACAAATTGTAAATAGGTTTGGTGTGCCTCGTGCACTTATTTCTGATAATGGTACACATTTTACAGGTGCGACTTTTCGGAAATTGATGTAATGCTTAGGAGTTGAGCATAAAATGACTACACCATATCATCCTCAAGCGAATGGTTAAGCTGAAGTTACCAATAAGGAAATCACAAAAATTTTGATACGAACCGTTAGCAAATATAGGCAAGACTAGAGCACCAAACTGAACGATGCTCTTTGGGCCTACTGCTCCACATGGAAACTCCCTATAGGCTACTCTCCCTTTGAGTTAGTGTACAATAAACTTCCAACACTTCCTATCCAAGCTGAGCTTTATATACTATCTACAGCATGTGACCTTAACCTTGACCTCAGTCTAGCGTAGAAAGAATGGTTAATGAATCTGAACTTGCTAAATGAAAATCGATTAGCCGCCCTGTCATCCAATGAAATGCACAAGGCCTTCAACAAACAATGTCATGACGTAAGAATTAGAAAAGTCAAATACCAACTAGGAGATATGGTTCTTTATTGGAATCCCGCACATGTGCCACAACGAACTAAATTTCAAACATTGTGGGAAGGACCTTATATCACTCATGAAATGTTTTCTTCAGGGGCCATGATGATATATGAACCTAGAAGCCCAAATAAGAAATTATTGGTCAACATCTAGCAAACCAAACCTTTCCATCAGCCCAAAACAGCTAGTATTCACATTACCTCTATTGATGGATAGCCCTGCTCATTATTTCAGATCTCTTCCTTCCAACTCAGTTGTGGGGAAGATGGCCCTCAATGCTAATTATTTTGAGCCCTTAGTTTCTTTTGTCTTTTTTGTTTTACACATTTTTCATCTTTACTTAATTTTTTTTTACACCTTCATTAACATTTTTACTATTTCTTTCTTTGTTACCTTTTTCTTGATTTATTTTCACTCATCACATAATAAGTGCTTATGATGGTGGATTGTACTATAATAGTGTTGATTACTAATGTTTGATTTTTACCTTTGACTTTTAATGTTAATGCTAAGATATGGTTTCTTTTGATAAAACAGGCAATGAGTCCACGTCATGCATTCATCCATTCAACTTTATGGTCTCCCTTTATTTTGAAAATGTACTGTCCCTTTTTCCAATCAAACCTATTAATGAATTTGTGGCTTGGTATTCTTCAAACTAAGGAAAGATTCAAATGGATTGAAAGGGGTGTGACTTCAAAGGGATTCAACGCATTTGTGTTGGCTATTCCCTTGGGTACTTGGCTATTTTTCATAGGTTTTCTGCCATTCCGCTATTGAATAATATTAGGAAGTTGAAAGAATCAAATAAGTCTTTGCATGGTGTGGTTTCCACTCAAAAAAAAAAACAAAGACCAAACTAGTGGAAATTCAAAGCACACCCCTTAGACACAATAAAGGAACATGGGCTACAAGCATTGGTTATGGCACTAGAAAGACATGTTATCCATGCCTGAAGGTCCCCTCTAACTAAGGCCCTTTCTCACTTCCTACTTCTCTATTCTTCTCTTTTTGGAATGGTGGTTGCTCTGTGAAAGTATTCTTGTTGCTTCAGGAGGATGGGTTGGTTAAGTGTATTGATGTGAGGTCATTGGAAGTGGTTAGTTTTAGTCTAGATTTGGATTGAATTTTATTAAGCCACCTTAACCACATAATACACAAGGGACTTTACACAACCTTGATTTCAGGATCCTATTCCATTCTCTCTTCTCTTTCCATATTGCTTCCCATATTCTACCTCATTGCCGATTTTATGATTAGTTTATATCTTGGTCGATGCATTGTTATTCTTTGGTAAATTCTTGTGGGTGAATTCTTAACTATTTTCTCCATATGTCATTTCTAGAGCCTACGAACTTTTTGGTTTGTGGGTTTGTCAGGGCATAAAGGGCATGAGCCTGCTTTGGGGAGGATCCACTGGCATTTCTTTTTGATGCAATTATTAAGTTATTTCCTTTAAACATTTCTCGCAATCAACTATTTATCATTTCACCCCATCCATGACATCCATTTTTGTTTTTCTCCACATTTTTATTGGCTTCATGGTTGTTCTTCCTCCTATCTTCCTTTTTCTTTCGTTTTCCATCCTATTGCTATTGGAGGTTTCCTCTTAGTCGTGGGGGCCTGTCGCAAATTTTTCCATTCTCACCCCTACACCTTAGGTAGTTATCATTTACAAACCTCTAACCCAGTATCTGCCATACCCACAACCTAGCCAATGTACTTCATATCGAGGTAAGGTATCAATTGTATTATATGTTATCTATCCTTGCTAATTTGTGATTGTGTTGTGTGTGCAGATGGCGATCACATGAATAATGGACTGGGATAGGAGGGAGCACTCAGGATGGATTGGAGCAAGAGCATTTACAAAAGGAACAAGTTGAGTCATGTGGCCATGGATGAATAATGGTGTGCACATTTTTGACATCACCAACAACATATCTCATTTTTTTTCTCTCTCTCTCTTTAAGTTGTCAAATGAGAGACTAGATGTCATCTATGTACAGTGTTCACCACAATGGTTATGAACACCAATGTTGTAATACATTGTCGATTCGTTCACCGAGCACTTTGAGTCTGTCATTCCATGTCATCGTCAGTTGTCATTCAGTTAATAATCCCATAACCTCCTGATAAGTGGTGAGGTACCCCTACACTCAACCATATGAATACGAGTGTTACACACGTGATCCGGTCGAACTCCACAGATGGACTAGTTGTGGCATCTAGATAGTTAGCCTTAGGTCGCAGTTCGCTGTCTTCCCACCTAGACTAGTATTAGCTTTGTCACGTATGGTTTAGTCCAGAGTGAGGTGTATGATGTGGTTTCTAATCTAATGCTACTCTTGAAGGCAATGGAAAGTAATATTCACTAACCTAGGAGAGAGAGGGTGAGCAAATCGAAACTAGCCTAAGTGCGATGAGCATCCATTCCTTGATCATCCATACACATCTTGCACTTCATGCACGACTACCACTGGTATTACCAAGCGCAAATCCTAGGTATGCTACTAAGTTACCAAGTAGTCACACTTAAATGCTCGTAATCAAGTTGTACTCATTCCGCGTTTTAACATGAGTTTAAGGGTGAGAGAGATTAATTAGGAAAGTAGTAAATAACAATTAATTAAATGATTAAACTAAGTGAATGCTGCAATGATGAAGTAATCTCAATCTTTATTTCCAGTTATGTGCATGTCCAAGTACGTCACACTCGAATAAAGGATGTCATACAATTACATTCACCACACTACGGGCATACACAGAGAGGAAAAGGGTTGAGAGAAAGAAATGAAAACACTAAACACTAATTGATTCTAAAACTGACTAATCCCCATAACTGATCTATCTACCTCTAATTTATAGATGAGGAGACAGGCTGCGATATCGCAGCCATGATATCGCGATCGCCCAAAATGCGACTCATCATACCCCCACAACTGAATGAAAACTCATCCTCAAGTTACAGTGATTACACAGTGGATAGGTATGGGATTATTGGATGGTGGAAATGGGTTTATGTCGCAGTATGGAATGAAAAAAAAACAAAGACACAACACAAAGAATGTGCTACAACTACAAAATTTTTGAAACTCATGTAGTTCCTGGTGGTGGTGGCTCCTCCATTGGTGCTTTTCCTTTGTCTTGTGCTCCAGGTTTTGAGACTTGATGGCATTGAAGTATGGCCTAGAGTTTCTCCTCTTCGGTCTAGGGCACCTATGCCATCCATGCTAATGTTCCAATGTTTGACGGAGTTGACACCTCCCACGGACAAGGTAGTTGCGGAAACATTTGATTAGCCTTGACATACCAAGCTGCAAACACCTAATGTTCCTCTTCGTAGGCTCTGGCTTTATCTTTGTATTCTTGGAAATCTGCAAGCCGTTAAGCCAGATCCACTGTGACACATTTTTGGCCTTGTTAGCTTGCCTTCACCACCTCAAGTTTAGAATTTGCGATCTCTAATTTTTCTAATAACTTCTTATGCTCTACAAATTCTACTTCGTATTTGACATAGGTGGTAGCTATCTACTGCATGAGCTCTATTCTCGAGCACCCTGCTATTAACATGGCAAGGTTGGCATACCGCAGGTTTGCCAACTCCATGTATTCTGTCATATCCTGAATCTGTAGGTCCCGATTCTTAACTTCCACTTGGTGGGCAAAGGCATATGTGTCCAATATGGCCTGCCAGTCAGTGTGTTGAGCACTGATAGCGTTGATGTCGAACTTGGCCATATGGATCTCCTTTTCAAGGATCTGTTTGTACATTCCCACCTGGTCTCGGAAGTGCTCCTTTATCTTTTTATGTCGTTTAGCTTCATTTTTCCACGCGCTTATCTCGATAATTGTCTTTTGATGGATTGCGCGTACCTTCTCCATTGAGAGGGCTCAGTTCTCCCTAGCTAAACGAATTATGTCTTGGTTGACTTGGATGAATTGTTCTCACAACTGATGGAAATGTTCCTCGAGAACATTCTTTTGCTTTTTTATAGAGGTCAACTGAAGGTTGTCAGCAATGAGTTGCTTATTTTCCTCTTGTAAGGTGTTGAGTGCTTTGAGATGCGCATGAGTTTACGCCTGTGCTACAGATGCATCCTAAACAGCCTTCTCTTTTTCTTCAACCACCTTTTTATTCTCTGTGATTAGCTTGGTTATTTGCTCAGTTCTGAAATTATCTAGCTAGTCTGCAGAACAAATTGCAAAGGATCCCGTTGTGCTACTTGTAGGGCCACAAGCTGCTCTTGTAATTTCTACACTTTGGCTTCAGCATGTTCAACCCTCACTTCTATTAAAACCAGCTTCCACTTCGTGGAAATGAGGTCGGACTGAATTGCCGTAACATACTAGGGGATGTCAAATAGGGACTTCATTACTTGTCCTATTTGTAGCAATCGATCAAGTGCATCCTCATGTTTCGCAGGAGTCATTGAGGTTTCGGCCAAAGTGTGAGCATCCCATGCTCTTGTAAGATCTGCCGGTGGCACAACAGGTACGTTGAATGATTCCTTGATGTGGTCTACAACCACTTCTATAGCTCCCGTGGCATCCTGGTGTTGCATGACCACCATAGTGGCCCCTTCACCAGTTTCTAATNCAGCGACGATTGATCCTAGCCTATGCTAGGCCCTGCTTCCTATTGTTGGTTGGGTCTTGTACTTAGAGGTTGGCTGGGTCTTGCAAGTTGAGTTGTAGTTGGTCCAGCCGTCTGTTCTTCTTCTTCTTCTGGTTCTAACATCTCACCAGTGATTTTCCTTACAACTAGTGGCTTTAACAGTTCTGCATATGAAGCATTTTTGGCTTTTCAGAGGACATTGTTGGTGTACCCCCTGATACCAGCACATCAGCAAAGCTTTCTAATAAGACAAGGGAAGGGCAATGTCATCTTCCCTGTCTTCCTTTCCTCAAACCGCCTCAGGATCCCCGTTAAATATAGATGGGGCAGGTTAGCATTAAGCTTTCCCATCAGCACTGCACATCCTCTTGCCTCATACATTGATATTCTTTTTAAGCCCTTCATGGGGAAGAGGTGATAAGTTCCAATTTTAAAGTAGATCCTCTCCTCCGTCGTCAACTCACCAAATGTCTTATCTCTACCATACACCCTTTCTAACCAATCTTGTCGCACATCAGGGTCTGAACGGGTGGATAACTGAGAAACCTTGGGCCTTATATTCGAAAGGTTTAATACTTTAGAAATGGCCTGCGTGGAGAAATCAACTGTCACACCACAAATATTG